>JAFLJL010002708.1:0-80460 GCA_018398815.1 Conus ventricosus
ACGGTGTTGGTTAATCCAGGAGTTTTCATATGCATATGGTCATATAGAACCGTAATTAATTAAAGCGGATCGTGTCCTGCGGAATAGCTGCAGTTCTTCTTCAACAAAAAAAGAATGTCTATATTTGAGGGAAAGCTGGTCGTTTTGTTGTGTCAGTTTTCTCGTAAATAATACACGGGCGTATTCAATTTAACATTCTTTTTATTCCGTAACGGTCAACACACCAAATTGGATCGGTTGCCCTGATGCGAGTGTCCCCTTCCTGCTTCCCCTCGGTAAATAAATGTACCCTTACTTTCAAAACCAAACGTAATAGTTTTGCCGGATGAAGAACTCTCCTAATCAACAACATTTATGTTTCCTTTTTGATTGCTTGTACTGGTTTAGGCCCTTTAAAATTCCTCATTATTCATTGCGCGCAAAAACTGAGGGCAGTCTTCTAACACCCTTCTGTGTTGCGAGAATTGTCAATCAGCTCTTCCTGTGATACTCTGGTAGGAGAAAAGTCTTTCGGCAAACTGTTTGTTAAAGTTTTCAACTAAAGCCCTGTGATTGTGAACTCCCGGATGCCTCTTTTAATGGTAACGCTGTGTTTTTAACAATAATTGATTCGCTTGGCCTTTAAACTCTTTTCCCATCGTCAACTTGACTCATGCAGGATAAGTTAGTGGCCCTCGTTGTAATATTATCAGTTGTATGGCAACAGCAACAGCAGAAGCACTCTTTTGTGTTAATGGTTCCGCACTTTATATCTTGAAGCTAATAACAATGACTGTGAGTGCGTACTTAAATCTTTTCGTCTAAATCCTATTCAAGGTAAATACTAGAAGGTCCATTTGATGGTGTCGTTATCGGTATTGAATCACCAAGTGCGTCTCTGTATTCGTCTAGGGCAAGGTAAATAATTTTTGCCAAATCGCTAGTTTAGATAACGCATTCCTTTGCTGTTTGTTCACTTGAACCTGCCGCTTGGCTTAGCTATTGTATTGCAGTGATACCCTTCCAATATCCTTTTTGGGCGAATAATAGATTTTGTTCATTTTTTACTCAACCAATATTATAGTGCAACAAAATACAACGTCTACCAACGACAATAAACGCATTTCTTGCATCTTTTGTTTTACTGATGATTGATAAAAGTCACTGAATTTTGGTGGGGGCAAGTGTCCTGGACCGGTTTTGCCTGTTACAAGATAATATTCTTTATTGCGTTGGGTCAACAATTTTTAAATGTGTAACTGTCATGCCCCTGTATTCTTTCAGGTGTCATTAATAAAATCTAACTGCTCAAGTCTCTGCCTTTTCATAGGCGGTCCTTTGTGCAAGAGCTGCAATTGCTCCATAGCTTTGTTATGCCTTTTTCTTTCTCTACGCCGTCATTCCCCATTTACCTGAAAATGCAAAATTACTGCCGCTAAAAGCAAGCGCATTCACCACAGCGCCCCGCTATCATTATTGCGAGATGACGCATTATTTATAAATGTATTTATATCTTACATATATATATTGATCTGGATTATTCTTGCTTAACTGAAAATCTTTTTCGTGGCAACGCAGCTGCAATGATAGCAAACAGCTTTGTCTTGAATCCTCAAAGTCTAGTATTGCCAAGATCTGCTGGTTTTAATTCTTAACAAGCTTTTACCAAGCACGTGTATCCTATACTTAGTCCTCCAATACCATGCAATGGTATCCCCAAGGTTGGCAATAGTTATTTCGGTCTCATTTTTTTAAAAATACAATAATTATATTAATAAAACACAATGAACAGTGATGATCTACTACAGCTACAGGGGGCCTAAACCCTTCCTGAACCTTATGAATGACCAAGTTGATGATCAACCTATTATGCCCAAAAAGGAGAGGCGTATTTTTTAGGCAGCATGTGGGAAAACAAAACAGTTCCTCGGAACTGAATTCAGCAATGAACAGATTCCAAAGATGTCGCCGCAAGACATTATAAAGTATCATAACAGGTATGAAGCGCAGCTGGGTCGAGAATGGTAAAAAGTGTGGGGTCAAAAACGGCTCTTAGTTTTGTACACTAAACAAGTCAGTAATGCTTCCCATTGATTTCTGAACAAGATCTTACGTAAGATTTAACGCAAGATCCCAGTATAACAAAGACATTAGAGTCTCTAGGGTGTGATTTAAGTTACAGAATTTGGAACATTGTTATCGCCGTTAATCATGGGATTAATTTACTTTTAATCATATAGATTTTATTTCCCTTCAAAATGAACGAGTCGGAAAATCATCAGAATCAGAAACAGTGGAGAAAGTAACCAGCCAGAAAATACTCAAAAACACTGAACCAGGTGTGACCAGTGAAAAGAATCCTCATCCTGGCGTGTTAAAGCAGAAAAAATTAGCAGAGAGTGGGAACAGAAGACAAAAAAAATTAATGGTTACAGAATATAACTCATCATGAACAACATAACGCCGCCGGCGCCAGAACAATTGGTTCAATGCCAGCTATAAAAACTCCATGTGATACAAGACCTACAGCACCAACGTCTTCATGGAATATTGAACTAAAACTGTAGCCATTTTTTTGGCGCCATTGCTAGCTGCTGTTGTGGGGCAAAAATACTGTTTTAGAATATATACACAAAGGCGGCCGAACAAAAGCAATCAAAAAATCTGAAACCACTAAATATAGAAAAAACAACAGCAAACAACGCAACACCGCCAATGACCAAAGCATCAGTTTGATCCGTATTTGAAATGAAATAATATTATAAGAACTTAATTGTTAAATTTTTTTTAATAAAAATAGATCATGGCGTATTATAAAATGATAAAGTCCAATAAATAAAGACCTGGCGTCTAAAAAGACATTTCCATATACCTACAGAATTGTAATCTATGCGGTTTGCTTCGGGGTGTACGAACCTTCAAAAGATCTATGCAAGAGACCTGAAGCAAGACATCCCTCAACGATGACACGTTTTTTAGGCGTGTGGTGTACTAGATTAGACATCTACTAATTAAGATAAAACATAGCTTGTATTTTTTGAGAATAAATATAAGATAAACTTAATAAGAATTGTTGTACTTTAAAGGATGACTTAGTTATGATCTTGAGGGTGACTTAAACAAGGGAAACGTAGAATATACTTGATCAAGAACTTATTATGAACTGAGTAATTAATTAAAAACTTAATTAAGAACTTGGGTGACTTAATTAAAAACCTTACTTAAGAACTTGGGGCGACTTGGGGTAGGAGTGTGTGTGTTGTAACACAGGGGGTGGGTGGGAGACGTGCGTGCGTGGGTGGGGTGGGGGGAAAGACTGCGTGCGTGGGGCGGGGGTGGGGGGACGGTGCGTGCGTGGGTGGGGGTTGGGGACGTGCGTGCGTGTGTTTGCGCGGCAGCCAAAAAAGTTGAAGCAGGAACGATAGAAGCGAAGCAGTGAAGCCAGTAAACACACGCAATATATACAAAGTCATGACGTGCTTGGCGGAAATTCAAGGCAGTCAACTCTAAACAAACCCGACCCCACCTGCATGAAGCGGTACTCTAAAAAATAGATCTTACGTCAGTATAGGCCTGCAGTGGTCTTACAGTCGCGCGCACTGTTGCTAGCAGCCAACCTCTAAACAAACCCGACCTCCCCCCGGCTCCTGCATGAGCGGTACCCATAAATAGATCAGTACCGTCAGAGTAGGGCGTGCAACTTGCTTTAGCAGAGTTACAGCAATTAGGCGGCTCGTAATCGCCCGTAGTAGTACATCCGTCATTGTTTATTTTGGAGCATTTATAGGAAGATAGTGCCGGCCACACACTACTCCTCTCCATACTATTAGATGTAATGCTAAGGACCCCCCCCCCCCCCCCCCCATTGAATATGCCTACCCCTACTCTACGATATTGTATTGCCAGAACATTAAATATACGCCATTCCAGATTTGCTAAGGGCACACATTCCGGCAGACATACACCTGGTTAGGCATTAACACAGTAGAACAGTATACACAACATCATACACAGATCAGGCCTGCCACATGAACACTGAATCTGTAGTTAACAATCAATCAAGTCTAAAACCAACAAATAGACACATATTTTTACTTGGGAGGAAACAGCAAAACATGTTATCAAATATTAAGTTTTTTTAGCATACGAATTCAGCCGTGTTTTACCTCCGCATTAAAGAATGAACGCCATGTTTTTTAAACATAGGCTTAGAGCTGTCTCAAGCCAGAGCTCCCAACAATCAACGCTGATGGTTTATTTGTTTTGCTTCGGCCGACTTTCGAGCATCTCATCGATAGCCAAACACGGTATTAAAACTAGCTGTATCTTTGTCAACAATATGTCTTCAACAAGCCAACAAACCTTAATAAACACAATACTTTCTTCGGTAAACCGGTTATTAAAATAACACACCCACCCGCACAGTAAACCTCCTGCTCGTCTGACTGTCAGCGAAAGAAGGTGTGGGTTACCTAGTATGTGAGCGCCGGAAGCATCGCATAACTCGATGATTGGCCAGGCTGTAGAGCGCCGCCACGCGGCAGTGTTGGCAGATGTCATATGTTGTAACCGGGCAGGCTGGGTGGAGAAGGAGTGGGGGTGGGGAGTAAGTGCAGGCCAGTATTGATTTTTTGGCCGCGAGCAACACCTGCAATGTTACAGGGAGCACGCCACCGTAGGTGAGGTATGCCACAGTAAACCAGGACAAACATTTTTTTAAATAGTGTGTGTGTGTGTGCGAGCGTTCAAGCGTTTGCACGTGTGTGTTTGTTGTGCATGTGTGAGTGTGTGTGCGACGTATTTTGTGAAACGCAAAACACGTATGCCTATGGCCCCGTGTCTAAATGAAATATCACAAAGAATCCTTCGCCACACGGTCAGGTTACGCCAGCCCTACCTTATGGCGCCATAATTACAGGTCATAGGATCCGTCCAGGGTACTGCCTGCCACAAACCCCAAGCCCTCTAATTAGGGGTGTTCGCACAGTGTCTCAGCTAAGTTTTAGTTTGGTGACTGTCTCTGCAAAAATGATAGTATTGAAAAATGACTGTCTGCGCGAAAATGATGTTATTGATAATGATCAGAAAAACGCGGAAAACTGAAATCTAAAAAGTTTAGTAAATTAGTATTGAAAACGGATAACCCTACGCAGTACGTTTGTTTGTAGATAATCGTTATTTTTTAGTTATTGAAGTCTTACTTGTCAGAGAACAGGGAAAGGGGCATTCTGGGTTACTTTCGCCCGAAACTGGGTGAGGGCGGAAGTGGCCCAGAATGCCCCTTTCCCTGTTCTCTAAAAGGAAGAAGAAGAAGAAGAAGAAGAAGAAGAAGAAGAAGAAGATGAAAAAGAAGACTAAGGAGAAGAGGAGGAGGAGGAGGAGGAGGAGGAGGAGGAGGAGGAGGAGGAGGAGGAGGAGGAGGAGGAGAAGCATATAAAAAATTGGCACATGACAAACTACAATGAAGAAGAGTGGTAAAACATCAAGTCATGGAATGAAGGGGGAAAAAGAGAGAGAGAGACACTTGACACTTGACACTTGATGCGCGTCAAACGCCGCGCCATTTATTGTGGGGCCAAAGGTCCATACACAAAGAGTTCGCAGCGTCAGTTTCAATTTTACAGAACAAAAATAAACCACTCTACAAACGCAAGACATTTGAAGCATAACATTAATATTCTATTAACTTCAGTGTCAACCAACTATCAATGTAACCAAAGAATCTGTTCATTTCAATTAAAACTAGTATGTCGACACACATATACATATATATAAGTACACATACATATGTGCATACACACATACACATATACACACACACACACATGCACATATACATGCAAACATATACATACCCACATACACATATATACATATTGTGTTCTTTCATCTTATATCCTGTTCCTTTTAATCTACCTTACACCTTTTTTTACCCCTAGCGTTAAACATAAGTATCATTCATACATATTCAAACATATGCTTGGATGTCTTATTGTTACTAAAACATTTCCATCGAAATCGTCGCAGTTATATCTCAACCATGCTTCTACTGTCCTCAGCTTTGATCCCTGATTATGTTGTACTGCGTAGCCTTAATTATCAAAGTTGCCTTCCAGTTCATACACAAATCCTGAATTCAAACATGTACATATTCAGTCGTGCACACATCTATATACGAGCGTACACGCATATGAATTCTAGTCAAGCAAACATTTCTCCCCGCTACATAATCAGTCTACACCAATCTATTATTATTAATATAGTATCTTCTTCATAGCATGATTACATAATCGTATTACGCACAACATGTATATTTTAATAACATCCCGTCTGGCCTACTCTGTACATTCCTTTTCTCTGCGCATGCGCCTAATTATTTTAGTGTCACCCCTGTTGACCTGTGTGACCCCCATATCATAGGCCTAGTTAAGCAAGCGTTGTTTGCATGCGAGATGGCGTGTTTCCTTGCTGAAGTATTCATTCGCTATTTATACATTTACAACTTTGGAGTTCGTGCATGTTCGTGGTTCTCTGGATTAAAATTATATAAAAGATTTGACTTGGATTTCTCTGTCATCATGAAACAGGTTGGTACATTTCTATTTTCCCTTGGATCATGTAAAGTTGGTTAGTATTTGTTACTACATTCCACTTGAAACTTGCTCATCTTCCTCATTATGTATTAGGTTACGTTAGAACAGACATGATTTTACCTCAACTATCGATCGACAACAACTGAATCTTTCCTGAAAGCTATTTCAACCTCGAACAACAAACGAAGTCGTACTTTACGTGGTAAATTTGCTAGGCCTACTTGGGACAAAATCCCTTCGAGCGAGCGTGGAACTGTACTTAAAGTTCTAACTAGGTCAAGCTAGATCTGTCTGTTGAGCGGAGACGTGGCGAGGCGCACCGCGCGCGTCGTGTCTCGTCTCACGATCCGCAGGCCGCGGAAACGACCGTGACCTTTGTTGATCTCTCAAAAGTTAGCCATTGACCCAGATTCTCAAAAAGATCCATTCTTTGCACACACGCGTCACAATAAAATATATATTTAGCTACAATATGTATAACACAGGGTTTGTGCTAAATAATGTCGCTCTACGTGAAACTGATCAGCACTCATTTCTATTCACCTCTAATGCATATCAAACTTGTAAATAATGTGCAGCACATTCAACAGCATCTAATCCTGTTTTGTTCCCTTTTTGTACCTTTCCATCCCCTCCCTACTTCTTGTGCGTGTTATTTATTAAATTTCTAATTATCTTGTACAAAAACCTTTCTATCTTACCCTCCTCCTTTCCATTCTCCGTATATTGTTTTACAAGTCGGTTTTAACCTGTAGACCACATTGCCAGCCCTTGGGCTTTAATCCTTATAATTGATTTTCTCTGGATTTGAGAGCATAAAAGATGTACATAGCTACATCCCGTATGATCTCTGTATTTTTGTTTTGTAGTATATTATCTAATCTAATCGTGTTCAGATTGTTAAAATGTTTGGTTATGTATTTCACTCTTAATTGATTATAATTTGGACATGCTGTTAAAAAGTGCATTTCTGTTTCATCTACAGGACAAAAGGGGCAGGTTACAATCACCAAACTATCAGTGTATTTCCTATTGATATGTAATTCGTTTATTCCTAGTCTCATTTTGTTAACGCTTTCCTAAATTTAGTTATAGTAATTTGATGTAGGTATTCTTCTGTTTGATGCAAGGTTTTGAATGTATAGTATGTTGCGAATCTCTCACTATTTGTTATTTTCTCATGCCAAGTTTGTTTATAACAATCTATAATTCTTTGTTTTAACTCCTTTATAAAACTATGTTCATTTCTTACCCCTTCATTTGCCCATACCTCTGAGAAACCATACCTATCTAGGCATCCTTTTATTCCTAGTGCCCAGTTTTGTGTTTTAGTTACTTCTGTTTTTTCCCTTTCATATGCTTGTTTTGGAATCCTATTTGGAGGCATATTTACTAAACGTAGCCAATATCTAATTGCTTTTATTATACTATCTATATATAATGGGTATCTGCCTAACTCTCCATACACTAGATTATTTGGTGTTTTCTTTCCTACCCCTAAATATTTTTTACATGCAAGTAGATGTACATTTTCTACTGCTGAATACATAGTTAATCCCCACACCTCAGCTGCATATAGTAATAGTGGTTTGATTTGGGTATCAAATAATTTAAAATAAATATTCATATCTATATGTCCTAAACTGTACATGGTTTTCATTATTTCAATCACCTTACCTTTAGCTCTACCTGCATATTCTGAAAGGGAGATATCTGCCGAGAGTTTGGTTGTCAATGTATAACCCAAGGAGAGAGAGAGAGAGAGAGAGAGAGAGAGAGAGAGAGAGAGAGAGAGAGAGAGAAGAGAGAGAGAGAGAGAGAGAGAGAGAGAGAGAGAGAGAGAGAGAGAGAGAGAGAGAGAGAGAGAGAGGAGGGGGGTTAATCCAACCAACCAAACAATTTATCGATTTTTTCAAAATGGAGTGACGACGGCGGAGAACGAAGCAAAATTTTGAAAAAGAGGGTGTTAGCTACCGCCAATGACATTGACAAACAAAGCACATGACAAGACCTGATGCATTTCAACCTCTTGGGTCTTCTTCAGGCAAAAAAAAAAAAATCACATTTAACATTTAGGACAGTACAAACAAAGAACGAAAAATGACTCATCTGTTGTTGTCCATGTGGTGGGAGAATAGCCGGAAGAAGACCAAAGAGGTTGAAATGCATTGTGTCTTGTCATGTGCTTTGTTTGTCAATGTCATTGGCGGTAACTAACACCCTCTCTTTCAAAATTTATTTATTGCGCGACCCTTGGTCTTGGTGTCAATGTACTGCTTTAAGGCCATGTCTTTCAGATCTCGTTAGAATTTTGTTGATTCTAGAATGATGTAGTGTTGATATTGTTTAATAATGATGAATGAATAACAGCAGACAAAGGGTTTGACCAAGTATTTTGTAAAAAAATGCGTGACAGACCAAAAGTGGTGTGAGATGGTAGGGTTGGGAAAGGTTGGATGGTTGTGGATGGAGTATGGGTAAAAGAATAAAGATGGTGGATCCTACTCAGGCCAGGAACATAGAGGCTGAGCCCCAGCCAGTTATATGTCATTTCTTTTATTTACATACAGAGATGAAGCATGGTGAAGACGTGCCTGAATGTAGCATTTACTGATTTCAGTATCGCATTCAATGTGGTAGAGCATGGTCTTTTTGTTCAATACACTACTCACAAATGGTGTTAAAAATTAATGGTAATTGTTTAACATTTTGAGAAGTATGTACAACCATGATTAAATCATATGTTAGATATATTAGATGTGGTGACTCTTAGATATAATTAGATTGGTGACTCTTACACTGGTTATTTTGAATGTTGCAAGTTCTGAAGCGGGTTGTATCTTAGTCCTACCTTATTTCTATGTTATAGGGTGCATACAGAGGTAAATTTAACATCGTCCGTTGTGTATAGCCACAAAACCGGAAGTCGTGGTCCGTAAAAGAACAAAAACATTGACGAACGGGGACCGGCCAATTTGAAGCCTGGCGTAGACCCGACGACATCGAAGAGGCGCACGCAGTGCCTTATTAAACGGCTTTGCTCCCTGCTGTGTGTGTTGTAGTGAAGATGAATAAACACCTATCACCTTCTAGTCGCTTTAATTTGTTCCATTGATAAATGAGCAAACCCCTTTTCCAACGAACCCAACACCACCCCGCCCCACTTGACTACCCGTGGCGTCAACCGCCCCAGGATTGGGAAAACAAGGAAGTGACCCAACAACAACACCAGCGGGAGGGAAGATAAAACGGCCTAACTCCCTTTTGGGGGGGCCCCCCCCCGGAGTTTCCCCCTTGCTCTCTGGGCCCCCGGCTGACGGACCAGGGGAGGATTAAGGAAGCACAACGCCCCCTAAAGGGCCCTACACTATCCCAGACAAAAAGGGGGTAAAATTTCCACCCAACCCCACCCCCCTGGGAAAGCACGCGGGCAAAATCCTACGTGCCAGATGAAAAAAGGACAAGTCCGCAATCCCGAACATCATCAAAAAGTTTTTTGGGGACAGTGGGCCCCCTGAAAAGCCAAATGTCTACTTCCATGGAAAAAAGAAAACACCCCGGACAGACTTTTTTTGGGAATTTTTCCCCAAAGGGAAATTTCCCGTACCCCACGGCACAAAATAAATTCCAGAAAAAAAGGGCCCAAAAACCTTTTGGGTTCCCCACAAAGGGAAGGGGTTGGGGGGGCCCAAAGTTTTTGGGGTATTCGAGGGAAAAACCCTTAGCCCAATCCAGTTCCCCCCTCCCTAAGAAAACCGGAAAAAAAACTGGGCCGACAATTTGGATAAGGGGACGGGGGACCCCCCCCACTTTTTCAAACCCTTTTAAAAAATTAAAGGGGGGGGGGGGGGGGGGGGGGGGGGGGGGGGGGGGGGGGGGGGGGGGGGGGGGGGGGGGGGGGGGGGGGGGGGGGGGTGGGGGGGGGGGGGGGGGGGGGGGGGGGGGGGGGGGGGGGGAAGGGGGGGGGGGGGGGGGGGGGGGGGGGGGGGGGGGGGGGGGGGGGGGGGGGGGGGGGGGGGGGGGGGGGGGGGGGGCCCGGGGGGGGGGGGGGGGGGGGGGGGGGGGGGGGGGGGGGGGGGGGGGGGGGGGGGGGTGGGGGGGGGGGGGTTTGGGGGGGGGGTTGGGGGGGGGGGGGGGGGGGGGGGGGGGGGGGGGGGGGGGGGGGGGGGGGTTTTGGGGGGGGGGAAAAAAAAGGGGGGGGGGGGGGGGGGGGGGGGGGGGGGGGGGGGGGGGGGGGGGGGGGGGGGGGGGGGGGGGGGGGGGGGGGGGGGGGGGGGGGGGGGGGGGGGGGGGGGGGGGGGGGGGGGGGGGGGGGGGGGGGGGGGGGGGGGAAACTAGCTGCCTCTAACTGCGTCCAGCCAAGCAGTGGGGGCAGAAAAAAAAAGGGCTCCCAAACCCTAAACCTACGGGGCCCCAAACCCAAAAACACAAGTCACCATTAAAGATCAGTACATCCTGTTGCCTGTGGTGATTTAGCGCTGTAAGTGGAGGGGAACCCACTGCCCCAAGAGGAAACGGGGAGAAAAGCTTTTTTTGGTCCAGAGGGGGAAATGTGGGAAGACTTTCACCAAAGGCCCAAAAAGCTGAAGATTTACCCCCAGGGCAACACACGGGGGAAGACCTTTTAAAGTTTTTCCAGAGAGGGGCTGTCCCTGGGCCCTTTCACCACAGCCAGCAAGCGAAAGCGACACAGCGCCAAACACCTGAACCCCAACGCAAGTACAAATTTTGGACCAGTGGGGACAAAGCTTTTATGAGGCCCCGGGGCAAACCCGAAGGGTTTATCTCATCACGCATACAGGTTTCAAAACCCTTCACCGCCCTTTAGAACGCCCGGGGAAAAGCAGTTTTCACAGCCAGAAACACCCCGTACGTCCACCTCAAAAAGACAGGGGGGCGGACCCAAAATGGGCTTCCTACTGCCCCCCGACGGCTGGCCCGCCCCCAAGTACAAAACCCCCAAGCCCGTTTCTAAATGCGCCCCACATCGTGCGGCCCTAAAATGGAGGGCCAGAGGAGGGGGTGGTTTTTCCCCCACGGAGAACGCCCAGCTGCTCAGGGCTTACCAAAACCCCGACAAAGACCAAGGGCAAAGACAGGTTTCCCCAGGGGGGGGGGGGAAAGAGGAGACGGGGGTTTATTCAGGGGAAGGGGGGGGGTGGAGATCACCAGGGACCAGCTGACCAACGCCAAACCCTCTCCCAGCTGCGTCCAAAGCCCCGTCAAACCCCAGCGGGATCTTCCCAGCCTCCTCAAAACGGTCCCCACCACCCCCGGCCATCATTCAGCCCCAAACCCTCAATCCCAGAACCATCTGCATCGTCCCGGGTTGAAGAACAGAAGTGGAAAGGGCTCGCACTGACTTCCAGAGCAACCACCGTGTCAAATGGTCAGGCTCATCACGCTTTGCACAACCGCAGCAGAAGCGGAAGGGGGAAAATAAATTTAAACCCCGCCTGAAACCCCCCCTTTTCCCCTCCGTCCTTCCGTGAAAACCACAGACGGCCTGACCATTTTTTCCCCCAAACCCCGCTCTTGCAGGGCGACCCGCCACAGATGGTTTTATTACAAAAGGGGCACGCTGGGGGGGACGGGGACACAGGCGACCTCCCCAGAGTTTTGGACCCTGGTTTTCCCCCCTTCCCCCCCCTTTTTTTTATCAGAAAACATGGGACCCCCCATTGTTGTCGTGGGTTTTAAAACCCGGGGGCTACCGGGATGGCCCTTGTCAAGAGATTAAGGGGAAACAAGTAATGGTTATTTTATCAAGATAGGCCATACAAAGGGCTTTTTGAAGGTAATAATTTTTCTATCCCCTTTTAAAACAAAGAGATATCGGTACCCTTTTACCCATAACAAATCCTGTCAATGTTCTCCATACTAAACTGACTGTAAATTTTGGGGGCTGAGGCCCCAACATTAGTCTACCCCAATGTAAAAAAATTTTATCATTTTTGGTAATGTTAAACTGTTTGGGTTGGGGCGGAAACTAAAGTCGACATTTGCAAAGGATATCTTTGGGAGCAATGGGACATTGCGTTCAAAAGCAAGGGGTGTGTGTTATAGGGTGCATACCACGGAGCTATAAATAAATTTGATGTAAGTCTGTGGGTGCATACAGACGTAAATTAACATCGTCCGTGCGTATAGCCACAAAACCGGAAGTCGTGGTCCGGTGAAAGAACAAAAGCCTTGACGAACAGAAACCGGGCTCCTTTGAAGGATGCTGACGTGAGAGGTCAGCGTCATTGGGCGCACAGACAACCTTCCAGCCATGTGGGTGACGACGGGTCTAGCCTGTGTCGCCGGGGGACGGCTCCTGGAGGTGTGGGGCGATTGACGAAGGAGCGCTGCCTGACTGCGACTACCGTGGCCTGGAATACCGTGCTGTTTTGTGGGGAGGCAGATATGGGGGCACTCCTCACGGGGTTGGGCTGAAAAATTGCCCTCTCGGCCGCAGTCAGCGAGTACCGCCAAGTTTTAGGGACTCGTGCAGCGCTCCAGCGACTTTCGTCCTGCTCCTCCTTGAGGCGGCCTCACGCGGCACAGGACCATCGCCACCCGAGCATGAAGAAGGCCGCCCGGTGGTCCTGAAGACAGCCTGATGTTTGGGGGACAGCAGGCAACACACACCGACGCCTACCGTCGGTCGACCAAGATCCTGAAAACTGAACCAACGTTCAAGACCAACTCCACCAAACTTGAACCAACTTTCAAGAAGTAATGACCAGAATTGAGCCAATGTTCAAGAGGAACGCGAGCTCTGGGAGACAAATGCGACGACCCTCACTGAAATTACCCACTACTGCAGGCGACAACAGTTGCCACAAATATGCAGACTTTTGTCTGCAGGAACCTTGTCTTAAGGGCCTCAGGCCAATAGGACGTTAATCTCACCATCAAAGTCAAAGAAACCGGGCAATTTGAAGCTGGCGTAGACCCAACGACATCAAAGAGGCTGCACGCAGTGCCTTAAACGGTTAGTAAATTGTATGAAATTGTAGACTTTGAAAAGTTTCTTTGATCAATCTTCAAATATTTTACCCTGTATGTTTGTACAAGTTGCAGTTTTGTGGGTACGAACCTTTCAGCTTTTCGGTTTCTGAAATGGCCATGTGCTACTGCTAGCCTTGCCACTCTCTTTGTTTCAAGCCCTTCAGTTTTGAACTGCCACGTGCTAGCTTTGCTACGCAAACTCTCTTGTTTTGAGATCATTACCATGTATTGGGAAGAAAATGTAAAATATGTGAAATGTTAAGAATTATCCCGCCATCCAAAGGATTGGGTGGACTACTGTACTTGCAGATTTATTGTTTAAAGACTTTGAGTAACATTTGACAAAAGTATCACTTTTGCCACTGGGCAGAACTTTTCGTCAGCAGATTTTGCAACATTGTTGTACATAGCTGACGTCAAAGTTTTTTGGTTGAGGAAAATTTGTCTAAAGGCAGTTCTTAACTAAAGCCTTAATAAAATTTCTGTCTATGTTCCGTCAACCTTGAACATTGAATTTTCTTTTTTTTTTTAATCCTTTCATTTTTGTGTATTTTGTATGTTGGAATAATGATTAAGGTGATACTTCAGCATAATTACTAAGTCACACCATAGCTAGTTAAGCAAGAAGGTGGCTTTTGATCTAAATTTAATATTCTAAATGGGTAGTCACAAAGGTATAGGCTAGGGCTACAGCCTCAGATACATGGCTCAGTATGGTAATAACTGTGGTAAATAATTAAATTCTCTTTTTGTTAGTAGTGTTAGTAATTTCTGCTTGGGGAATTGGTCTAATCTGGTTCAGAAGAGACCTAATTTTGTAAATGTCCTTTTGGAAAATTTCGATTTGGGGTTGCAACTAATGCAAGGCATTCCATGATTAAATGATCATGAGAAAATCGAGCTAATTTTACCAGCCACCACATTGAGGACCAGGTAGGAAAGTCATCGGGAAAAGGGGTCAGAGAATGAAATTGGCTTCAACTGTCTGAGATAAAATGGTGACTGAAGCCTTGACATTGTGGCAAAGTTGAAATTTTCTTGTATTTTTTCTTTGGCCTACTCACTGAGTGTTCTGATCCAGACTTTTGGAGAGAAAAAAATCTCTCTCTCTCTCTCTCTCTCTCTCTCTCTCTCTCTCTCTCTCTCTCTCTCTTTCCAGGGTTCGTACGCCCTCTTATTTCTTGAAAAGTGCTTGAGATTTGACATGACCATTTCAAGGCCTGGGAAAAGTACTTAAAAATAAGCTGAAGGCCTAACCCCCCCTGGAAAAGTCCTTGAAATTTCAAAATCGGTCACAATCTGTCCTCTCAAAGCAAGGAAGTGACTGTCACTCAAGAAAATGTTTTTTATACGAAATAAATCACAATCTCTGTCACTCCATGTGGCTTCGTGATCGCCGATCCCGTAGCAACCGACAACAGCCTAGCTGAAGCAGAAGGGAAGTAACTCGTCAGTGACTAGTGTTTGACTTACTATAGACGTAAGTGTAGAAGCCATTAGAGTTCTTTCCCTTTGGTTACCATCGGGGTTGTGTCGACGGTCGATGTTTTGCGCCAAATAGTGCTACTGAGCCTGCAAGATGGGGAAAGGAGACTGCATTTTCAATGATATGTGGGCAGAAAAAGATGCTTTCAAAGGTTGGTTAGCTCGTGGAGAAAACGAACACTCAGCAAGGTGCACATTGTGCAAGAAGAGTTTTAGTATCTCGGGTATGGGCATCAGTGCTGTGAAGAGTCATGCTGATGGAGTGAAACACAAACGGTTGGTGGAACATGAACATGAGAATAAGAGAAATGCCGGTGGTGCCACACAGCTGACCATGCATGGATTCACTCTTGGAAACCGAAACTCCTCACCAAGATCTGAACCACCGGGTGCAAGGCAGGAGACTGGCAGTCAACTGCCTTCAACTTCAAGTTTTACTGCAGTGACAGGGGGGGTCTCAAGATGCACCTTCCACATCAGCAGCTGCAGGGTCTTCAAGCAGCTTTTCTAAACAGAAAACGATCGACGAATCGTGCACCAAGAACGATGTCCTAACTGCTGAGGTGTATTGGACTTTGTTTGCCATGGAGAAGCATTACTCATCACAGTTTCACTGGTGTTGGGGAGATATTCAAAAAAATGTTTCCATCGTGTTCTGTTGCTGACAAGTTTGCCTGCAGTGAAACGACCTGACCAGTTGTGCTAGCATGAATACGAGGTAAGAAATGATGTTAAGTTAATGATTGATAGTAACAGGCTGCTCATAGAGTTTAATAAACATAACTTTGCAAGAAAGTTGTTAATTACTACCCCTTGAATGAAGCTGCTAACCCCTGGAAATTCCCTTGAAAACCCCTTGAACTTTTTTTTCTGATATCTGTGGGAACCCTGTCTTTCTCTTTGTGTTGATGTATAAGTTTAAAGTTTTGTGGTAGCCTATGTGTGTTGAGTTGTGTACCAGTTGACAACTACTCAGTAGCCTACTGCCTATTTAGGTTTGATAATTTCATTTGTTTTTTTGCCCTTAATGACTATGTAAATTATAAATCCATAAATAAAGAAAATGAATTGGGTAGGTGTACGCAAGCCTAGTATCCATTGTAAAATGTAGATTTTGACAACTATTGTCTCCTACATTTACTGTTTGTTAAGAAGCTGTTTTCTTTGCATGTGTCTATACAGGCTTGCTCCCTGCTGTGTGTGTTGTAGTGAAGATGAATAAACACCTATCACCTTCTAGTCGCTGAATTGTTCCATTGAGTGAATGAGCCACACGTTCCAACGAACCAACACCACTTGACCACTTGACTACAATTCTGTGTCTCCAAGTCCCCACCTCTCTCTCTCTTTGAGTCGCTTTCCATCCCTCCCTCTCTCCCACACTCTCTTCCTCTAGTTATATTGTGCATTCTCTTATTCTAAATTGCCATGTATTCATTGTTGTTTATGAGTTTATATGCAGTTCGATGCAATGATTTCTACCATGTATTTATTGTTTGAGGGCTGGATGGAAAAAAGCCACTGACTGGTGCTTATTCTTTTCCCTCATTAAACATTTCGTTCGTTCGTTCGTTCGTTCGTTCTCTCTCTCTCTCTCTCTCTTCTCTCTCTCTCCTCTCTCTCTCTCTCTCTCTCTCTCTCTCTCTCTCTCTCTCTCTCTCTCTCTCTCTCTCTCTGATTGCAAGCCTATACAGACCTTAAAAATCAACCTGATGATTGTGAGTGCATTACGAAAAAAAATAGGAAAAGAACGAAGGGGAGAATTAAAAAATATTCGGACTCAGCAGACCACCCAGCGTGTAAGAGTTTGTGCTTTATATGTGACTGTAGACTAGAACCCCACTTGGTCAATTTCGAGCCTAGTTGTTTCCCTTGTGTACTGGTTAATGTCTTCCGTTAAGAATTACGACCGAAAAGCAAAGAGAGAGGGAAGGCGATAACGTAAGTTTGTGTTTCCTTTCGGACTTTTCTGTTAACTTCTCGATGTGCAAAATTAAAAAAAAGAAAGAGTATTGAAAGATTACTGGTTAGGTATAAACATATTAAGAGAAGGTGTCAGAGTCGGATTTTTCTGTTAACTTCTCGATGTGCAAAATTAAAAAAAAGAAAGAGTATTGAAAGATTACTGGTTATAGGTATAAACATATTAAGAGAAGGTGTCAGAGAGAATGTAGGCTTGTTAATTCGATGATTTCAGAAGGTGATCATCAAAACAAGAAATTATGGTCTTACATAAGGAGTAAGAGACAGGACAACATTGGGATTCCAGACCTGAGAAACAACCAGAATAACCTAATACAGGACCCTGAAGGGAAAGCAAATTTACTAAACAAGCAGTTTTCTTCTTCTTCTCCTGTTCACGACCAACATCATTATGCTGATGACTCTGTCGTATACTTGGGGGTTTGCGAAGATTTGCGCTGTTTGTCAGACATAATTTTGATTTCAGCTTAAGGGGTGGGTGGGGAGGATGTAGTGGTGATGAGTAGGAAGTGGGGGGGGGGGGGGGGGTTGGAGGGATGGGGGGTGCAGAGGGAGGGGGGGGGGTGGGGGTGGGGATGGGATGTTGTCGTTGGTATTATTGATGAGAGGCGAGTCTGGACCTGAAGCGGTCCAGGGTCTCCGCCGTCACCACAACTTCTGGTAATGAGTTCCACTCTGGGATGGTCCTTGGGAAGAATGACATTTGACGGTAGTCTGTCCTGCATTATGGGATGTCGTAGCTGCAGCTGTTGTTTTTTCTTGAACTTCTTCTGGTCTGGGATTTCCCAGGCAGGTATTTGGAATTGATGTCAACAAGACTGTGTGGAATTTATACATCATTTCCAGTCTTGCATTTTGTGTTCGTTTCTCTAATGTGGGCCACTTCAGAGAGTGTAGGATTTCATCTACACTGGTTGTTGGTCTGTGGCTGTGTGTGACCCATCTGGCTGCTCTACGCTGGATCTTTTCAATCTCCTGGATCTCGTTTCTGGTGTGGGGGTCCCAAACGCATGACGCGTACTCAACAATCGGTCGAACAAGGGTTTTGTATGCAGTTTCTTTCATCTTCTTGTTTCCGATTTTGAGGTTTCGTCGAAGGAAGCCGAGGGTTTTACTGGCCTTTGCAGTGATCGTCTCAATATGGGATCCCCATTTTTGGTCGTCTTGGATCGTGACCCCAAGGTTGAGGTCACAACTTCCAAAGTGTGTCCATGAAGTTTGTACACAGGTTGGTGTTTGTTCTGTCGCCGTATTGTTCAGTTTTCTCAAATCCCAAACCTTTAATTAACGTTAGACTAAAGGATGATGATAAACTCCTGAAATGCAAAACATCAAAGTAAACAAAGCAGGAGTATTTAAAGGTCTACTTTAGAGATTTTTGATAATTTGTTAAAAACAGGTCTACATGTCATATAACTACGGTATGGTATTCATTTTTTAACCCTCTGCCTACCGCATGACTTTGTGCTATATGCCTATGAGAATACCATGCCAAGAGAGGTAACTCCGCAACACATACACACTTGCCATAAAGAAACCTCAATAGAAAATTTGTTTTTAACTTATCTATTCTGTAAAAGACATCACTCCATCCAAAACAGCCATTTCCCCCACATATAGTGAACTGGTACACGAGGAAAAAAAACAAAACGAACAGACTAACTGTACTTTGGTATTCTCAGTGCTAAAACAATTTTCCCTAAATTCACTGTACCCACAGAACATCATGGATTAGGAGCACAGAGTGATTTTCCAAGTCTAAACAAAGTACTGAAACCTTCAGGAACAAAATAAAGTCATTCTGTATGGTATGCACACTAAATAATCAACTTTTATTGTGAAGCAAAAAACAACAACCCAAACTTCAACAATTTTGTTAAACTGAAGGCATCACATACAAGAAGATTTGTCTTCTAACTACTGAGGGGAAAAAATAACAAGAACAGATTACTGAATACTGGGCTTTAGATTGTGATGGAATTCAACAAAAATGTGCTTTTGCACAAGTGCACTGAGCAACCCCCCCCCCCCCCCCCCCCCCACACACCACCACACACTGTGGTGATGATGTACCTCTTGTCCGGCTCCTCTTTGCTTTTTGATAAACAGGCAGTTTTTATTTCAGGCCAGAGTTTATGTTCATCCTTTTCTGCTTGCTTTTGTGCAGCAAATAAATTTGTTTCTCGTTAAAAGTCTGCCAAAATTCTGAAGAAATCAAAAAGCTAAAGGTGATGCTCCTACAGGCAAATCGTGGGACACACCCACTGACTGACCCGGTTTCCTGGCTATCAAAACAAGGGAAACTTTGGGGGGGCTTCACTTCTTGTAGCCAACCACTCCAGTCAAGAATTAAAGAATCTCTAGCAAGTTTTGTTTTTCGAATTTTCTTTTTTGGGGGGTCTGGGCCCAGCAGCAATGGGCTATTCGACATCGTCATTATCATCGCCTGAATCATTATTGATTCCGGCCTCAAAATCAGTCAGCAGTCGATCTTTATTCATAACTAGGTCAAGATTGACGTCCGAATCGTCTTGCTTCAAATCTTCTTCAAGAGTGTAGCCCGCAAATACGCTCTCTTCATCAATATCACTTCAGAAAATGAATTCTGCAAGTTGCATAGTTACTTGATCCGCCATTTTCCAGAAAATCTTCGCGAAAAAAAAGCCGAACTTTGAAAATTCACAGCAGCGAAACTACTCCACCAAAACTCATGCAACAAAAACCAAAATGGCGTCCAGAAACGGAAGTACCGGAAGACTCTTCTGTCGCAATTGCATTCTGGGATAGATCCTATGCGATGGTGTGAAAGCGAAAGTCGTTGACCGAGTATTCAGCGGTCGATCTCGGTCGATCCGGTATTCAGAAAGAGGAAATCTCGCGGTCGATCTCGGTCGATCCGGTAGGCATTGGGTTAAATAAAATCGCCGGAAGAATTTATAGATAAAAAACGACTTTTGCACACCTGTTCAAACCCGTGCGGTAGACCGAAAACCATGACGTCACTTGATGGACTGGCCGTCAGCCGCGACCTACACAACAACCCAACGCCAAGTGAAATCAACACGAGTTGCGAACCCCTACAGCCTAAAAAGTCACGAGGGGGTGGCAGATATTGTGCTGTAGGCGAGTGCAGCCGCTCAGCAGGAGACGGATATTCTTTGCACACATTTCCATCTGATCCAGATACTCGATAGAAGTGGATTCGGTTCGTGCAACCATGCCGGGCAGCTAAAGTTCTTTCAACCACGTCAGTTCCAGCTTGACCGCGGAAACGAGCTATTCCGACAATTGCCGAGCGCGTTCGAGTGGATCAAAAACTTCGTCTGCATTGTGCGCGTATACTTTGAAGGCGGAGTGGTAAGCTCGTACAGATGAGTACGATAGTCGCACGTTTATTCTGTTCTTATCTATGGACAGATCACACTTGTTAAATTGAATGGACACGTTAAGGCTTGAAAAAGGAGAATCTCCGCTCGCCGTCCACGCGTGATCGCATCAAGAAGTCAGTCGGTAGCCTCCTTCGAGACTTCGGTAAAGTCCGTACGCCTTCGGAATGCTTGTGTTCGGGCGTCCAGCTGGAACTGAACTGACGTGGTAAAAAGAACTTAGCGTTCAAACTGATAAGGTACAGGCCTTGCAGAAACATCCCCAGAGTCACATTGGTTGTCGCAATCATAGTCACTGCTTTTACATGATAAATTAAATACCGAGCGAGATGCGCAAGAACCATCAGAATCGCTTTCTGTCGCCGTCGCTGTCCATCATGTGACGTCACATCCAAGAGCAGTTAAGCCATGCCAAGATTTAGTTGATTACCTCCCGTTTTCTTGATTACAGGTGAAAATGCCACTTTCGCGGATCGATTTCGTGTGATCGGGAGCGAATCGGATGTTTATTTTACCAATTTATGAAACACTTCATATTTCTGCATAAGCTGACCAATTATCGAAAACCTCTAAAGTAGACCTTTAAGTTACTGACCAACATCAATGAAAACAAAGCTACTGGTCCCGATGGCGTTCCTGGCAAGCTCTTAAAATTATGTGCCAATGAATTGAGTGAGGTATACCAACTACTTTACCAAGCTTCACTGGACCAGGAGTAATACCTGAGGAGTGGCGAGATGCGAGCATTGTTCCCTTATTCAAAAAGGGTGACAAAACAAAAGAGCGAACTATAGACCGTATCTCTTACATCCATATCAGCTAAACTACTTGAACACATAATATATAGTAGCATAATGGACCATCTTGACAAATTATGACTTCTTAAATAACGCCGAGCATGGTTTTAGACAGCGAAGGAGTTGTGAGACTCAACTTATAACAACTCTCAATGATTTTAATAACTGTCTTAACAACAGAGCAAATAGATGCAATTTTATTAGACTTTTCTCCAGCCCTGATGTGGCCCTTTGGGTCGGCTGGGCTATAAGCAACATTATCTTATCTTATTAGACTTTTCTAAAGCCTTTGATAAGGTTGACCATGAGGGCCTGCTGCTTAAATTAGAACAAAATCGGCTTTGGGCCCGGTTCTTTGCTAAAACCGGCTGATCATTCCTCTTTGGGGAGAAGGGCAGAAATTTGGGTGTGGAAGGGCCCGGAAACCCTTGTAAACCAGCCCTTGTCAGGTGTACCACAGGGAACTTTTTCGGGGGCCCTTGTTTCTCTTAATTTAAAAAATGCCCTAAGTAAAATTTCTCTCTCCTGGAACTACTAAAAGGGTTTTTTGCAGTTTGACATTTAGTATATAGAACAATCAGAAGAAGAATGATACACGCATTCTACAAAAGACTAAAGCTTTAAAGATTTGGGAAAGAAGGGGGAAAAAAGGGAATTTTTCATCCCCAAAAGTCCCCAAGTTTTGCGTAAAGTAACAAAGGGCCCCCAATTGGGTCAGATTTTCCCTATCCATAATACTATCTTAAAAAAACCCAAATGCTGCAAAATTTTTAAGGCTTGATTATAGAAGTCGTCTCAAAAGGAAAGAAACACAATTTAGTATGTAAAAAAGCAAAAAACCCAATCTTAGCTTTTTTAAATAAGGAATATCAATGACTCCCCAAAAAAGGGGTTAAAGACGACTGTTTCAAACCAGGGTTTAGCCCAGTACGGGGAATTTTGGTTGCTCGGGTTTTGGGAAATCCTTTACCACTAAAGGGGACTTTGGAAAACCTCAAAAAGTTTCAAAAAGAGGCAGCCCCGGTTCGTAACGGGGAACCCAAACATAAAAAAAGGGGAATATTTGGGAAGAAAAAAGAGGAAATTAGAATGGAAACCCTTAAAAAGGAGAAGAGCTTTTTCAAACTTAACATCTTCTAAAAGGGCAGAGCAAAAGAAATGGATATTAAATGGAAAAACCTATTTTTGGAATAAAAGTAGTACCAGGGTGGGGGGTCAAGGGTTTTCCCCAAAACCCTGATCAAATATTGACAGCCACTTACATTCTTTTTTTCCCAGTTCTGTAGGCTGGGGAACTGACTGGGGGGGGTGCCATCAAGTTTGGGCCAAAAATTCAATCTCATTTAAAAAAACAAATTGATCCCGGACAGTTTTGAGATATGCAAAATTAAACGATTTTCTTTTTTAATTTCCCCCCAGATATTTTACTGTTACCTGGGCCTTTTTTTGGGCCATTGTTTTTAAAATTTTCTTAAAATATCGAGTGCGACCCCTTGTTCCCAAATTTGCCCCGGGGCCAACAGTCGAGTGCCACTTTTTTTAGGGGCAATTTTTTTTACTTTTTAACATGGGGCGCTGGTGACTTACCGTTTTTGAGTGAACCAGTTTTTAGGAAGAAGAGAAGTTATCTGCTACTTTTTCTGCTGGCACCAAGGGATGGAAGCAAGCAGAAGTTTTCATTGAATTTGGGGCTCCTAAAAGTTTAGCTGAACACATGCTTGATGAATGGGAATTGTACAAAGTATATTATAGTAAAACAATACTCCCCATTAAATCGTCTTAAAATTAAATAGAAGGCTTTCACAGCCCCCCTAACACTTTTGGGTTACTTTCAGTTTTTGTTAAAAGTCATTTAAACCAACTAAAGTGTGACTGGGGGTTTTGCCTATGATCAGATATATGGGACATAAATGTTTTTGCAAATTTATGTTTCTTAAAAATTTTTAAAGTATTCATTTTTTGTAGATTTGGGGAAAGTGAGTTCCAGAATATGGCCAGAGAAAAGCTGGGCTTGTTTTTTTACATAGATCAATGCGGGGGTAGGGAACAAGGAATTTCCCGTCAACCCCGGAAAAGCTTTTTTATCTTGAAAAAAGGGCATTGATAAAAAAAGGGCAAAGAAATCTATAGTATCTTTTAAATTGTAAACAAAAAACGATGCCTTGTTAAATTTCCATTTGCTTATTCAGGGGAAATTTGTGTTCAGGGCTTTTATTTTTTTCTTTCTGTTATTAGAGATACAGCGGATGGAGTAGTTTTTGTTGCCCGTCTATGGAGAAAATTAACCCCTTTTTTTGGGGAAACGTCACTACTTCCTCCCACACTGTTGGGGCGTAATTGATAATGAATTTTTGGTGCTTTGAAGAAAATTTTTAGGCCCCTTTACTGTTGATTAATCTTTTTAAATTTTAGAAAACGGGAAAAAGGTTTTTTGAGCTACCTTCCCTACGTTATTGAGATGAAAATTGCCATTTCTTTTTTTAAATCTATTTTTAAAAACCCTTAAACATGTTGCGCATTTTCCTGCTCGATAGAAGGCCATTCAACTGAATTTTTGGGCCCAAAGGGGGTTCAGATGGTGTTTTTGGGGGTAGCAAAACCATATTTTTATTTGGCGGAATGTAGGGACCTTTTGGTTTGAATGACCCAGTTTTGACACATTTTTTAAGATTTTTCCTTTAGAGAAGTTTCTATTGTCTGTTGATCCCCTTAAATTCTTTTTGGGTGTGAGTAAACACAAATAAATCTGTCGGGACCCTTTATCTGATAGGGGACAAGGGTAAACCCATTGTTTGAAGATGCAAATAGTGGGGGCCTAATACTGAGCCCTGTGGATAAGAAAATGTTGCTTAACCCCAAGCCACACTGAGCCCTTTTGGGACTCCTGTCGACAAATTTTCTAAAGCGGGGTTTTGCCATTAAAAACCCACATACAGGCCCCCTTTTCATTAAAGTATTTTTGGGAAATTTTTTTAGATTGTCGGGGAAAGGGTTTCAAGTAACAAATAGTTTCTTTAAAAGGGGGGAAAAGATCAACAAGATAAAAACGCCATTTTGAAGTAAAGAAAGACAACCCCTGTCTTTTGTGTTTGGTTCAATTTTGAAAGCCATGAGCCCAAAAGGAGAGAGGGGGGGGGGAAATAGATAAATTGTTTGTGCGCTTCTTTGGGGTCCCGTGGGTGTGTGTGAAAAAAAAAAAACATCCGCTGAAGAAGGGTAAATTTCCAAGTAAAAAAAAGTATAACTGTGTCTCCCGACTGTGATCCATGGAAACTCTGATCATCTGGTGTTGTCAGAGGTAAAAAATTGAAATCGATGGGGCTGAAAAAAACCCAAAACCCACCATCAGGTCATTTGCCCCCAATTTCCTTCCTGTAGATCATGTGGAAGTTTCCTGTATACATTTTTTTTCATTAATACAGGAATCAGAGCACCAGTGCCAAAGATTCCCAGGAAATTTACCTGCCCCCCAAAACCCCACCTCTTTCAAAAACCCCCCCTCTGGCCCGGGATCAGGCCCAAGGGGAAAAAGAAAAATGTTTTAAGAAATTCAAATTTCCCAAGGTCCACCATCTTTAGCTTAAAATAAATTTTTCCCTTTGTCGTCCATTCCCCCGGTAATCCATCCCCAAACAAAAACCCCCGTTGTATTTAAAATGCTGCTGTTTTGGTAAGTTTTAGATCTGTTTAAACAATCGGGGTTTTTTTTTTCTTTTTTTTTTTCCCCGGACATGAAACTGTCAGCAGAATGGGGTTTCTCCAGCTTAAAGTTCCAGGGTGTGACTTCGGGGTTTGGGGGGTACTTTTTTTCCTGATTGTACTTTGGGGTTTTTTCATTGCAGATTTACCCAGTGTTAAAAACTTTATGTGTTCCTACCTGTACATTTTTCTGTCTTCAGGGGGTGGGGGGGTCTTTTTCCCTTTTTTGTTTTGCAAAAATTGTTTTTTACTTTCCCCAGTTTAAAAGTGTTCTAACTTCTAGGGTGTTTTTTTCCCTGTACATGGGGAAGGGTTGGTTGCCACCATGTCTGTCTTCAAAAGTTCTGGGGTGTTGTTAAAGTTTTTATATGCACTTTGTCTTTTTCAGAAATTCTTAAAAGGGGGATTTTTAACCCAAAATTTGGGACAGGATACTTGTCTATGTGTACTGCGAGGAGGGGATACAGTTATTTAAAACCCCATGTGGGAGTTGAACTTGGGGTTTCCAACAGATAGGTACTCCCCGATTTCCCTTTATTCAACAAAAAGCAAAAAGTCATGTGGGCTTTCAATACTTCAGCCATCAGCTGGAACAGCAATAAATTTGGCAACTTTTTGGGTACAGAGTTTTTCAAAAATTCAGAGTAAAAAGGGAATTTGATAGGATAGTTTTTCAGTTGGTGAAAATTGCAATACCAACGTTTTAAACACCAATCCCGCAGTCTCTGTGTCCTTTTCACAAAAATACAGTTACAAAAATTAGTTTTTTTAAAAAAGGGGGGGAAGTCATTTAGTCAGGGAGCGTTTTGCCCATGATTTTTGGGGTATGTGAAAAAATTTTTTTCATTAGGGGGAAAAGATTTTGGGTCAAGTTTTCAACCCCTTGTCATTTCCCGGGGTTTTTGAAGTTTGAAAGGAAAAGCGGGCAGTAATTTGTTTGTGAAATTGGGGGACTGAATTGAAAATTTGCAAACTTTAAAAAAAGACCAAGATCTATAGTTTTTTACAGCCCAAAAGTTTTTTTAAAATTTAAAGAAAATGTCTGCATTTTTTTGTAGTGCATAAAATTATAAAAAACCCAAACCAGGGAAAATTTTTTTGTTGAGTTCTGAATCACAGTTTGAGGTTTAAAAAATTTAGATAATTTCCCCAAAATGATTGTCAAAACCATTTGTATCAATTTTCCTTTGTAAAATTTGTTTAAAAAAAGGGCAAGTGCACTTTTTTTAAAATTTGGGTTTAAAAATTTCCCGGGTAAAGTGTTTTAATTATTAGGTTTTTCTTTCATAGTTTTTACGAATTTCAGAAAAAAAAAAAAAAAAAAGGAAAGAAAGCAACTAACCACTGACTGGGAAAAAATGTTTTGCACTACTTTGTTTCCCTTTTGTATTGAAAAAATTTTTGTACAAGAAACCAACTTGATGACTTTCAGAAAGTGTTTAAAAATTTTTTTAAATTTTTTATGGGATGTGTGCCGTCTGTTAAGTTTTTATTTCAAACATGCAGGGCTTTTATTTAAAAAAAACAAAAAGACCAAAAAAATCTATCATTCCATTTCCAAAGGGGTGTTTTTTGCCTGGGTTTAAAAAAAATTTTAAAAGGAAAAAAAATGGTTTGCCTGGGGGGACAGAATGTGTTTGTCATAAAAAAACATGCATTTTGTAATTTTTTTTGCAGAAAAAGGTAAATTTTTGTTTGGTTGCCTTATCTTTAACCCTTTTGCGTTCTAACAGGTGCACTAAATTTTTTTTATTTTGAACTAATGATATATTGCTTGTATGATTTTACAGAAAATTTGTTTTTTATATAATTTTTCGAAGTAAAATAAAAATTCATAGCAAACAACACAAAACACACACACCAAAACACACACACACACACACACCACACACACACATAAAACACCCTATTTCCTTAGAAAACAAAACACCAAAAAAAACCCACACACCACACACACACCACACACACACCACACCCACCACACACACACCACTCATCACTACTCTCATGTAACTCAAAAATTTTTATCTTTGGCAATCGTGCAATGCTAAAACCCCCCGCACACACACCACACCAAACCAAAACCCCCAAAACCCCACCAAAACCCCAACACACACAATGATACAACACACACACACACACAAAACACACCACACACCCACCACACCACCACACACACACACACACAAAATAAAGCCCCCAACCTTTGAACTCAAACTTGGTATCTGTGGCCCGCTCTGCCCGTTGTTCTTCAAGTTCCAAAATAATGGTTAAAAGTTGAGTTTACAGAGGTTAAACCCCGGGGAAATTTGCTTGGGGGTCATGACGAGGGGGAGGGGTATAAAAAGATGGTTTGGGATCCGTGTGTTTGTGTTGAGGGAAGGGTTTTGGGGGGGAAATTGGGAGTAGGGAGGGGTTTGGGGGGCACCCAAAACAAACCATGTCAGTGTGTTTTGGGGTCCCGGGGTTCCACAAAGGGTTTGGCCCTTTTTCCCTTTGGGGGTGCTTTCAGCCCTAGAATTTAAAAAACACTCAAAAATGCTGTTCATCTGATTTTTCATTTTATTTTCTGGGAATTATTTTCACTTTTTTGTTATCATTTCGTCACATTTATTTTGGGGGTGGTGTTAAAGAGTTTTGGGGGTTTTTTTTGTTTTTTGGGGGTTTATTTTTCCCCTTTTTAGTGAACTATTTTTGGGAGAATGCCACTTTTAAAACTGGGATGGCAAAACCCCTCACGTGATGGGTTTAAAACCCGGGTTTGGGGGTTTTTACAAAGGAACCCCTGTCTTTGCCCCCTTTAGCATAAAAACAAAAAAACATTGTCAAATTCCCGTTTTTGCAGGAATTTTGAGTGTCCCTTTTTATATATATTTTGATTTTTTCCCCCTATGCAAGTGGTTTAACCCCAGGCTACAGCTTTTTGAGGATAAAATACATCTGTGGGTGGGGAAAATTTGGGTTTCCCCCTTTCCCGCCACTAACGCCTGGGCATTTGGGGGGGGGGGGCTTGGCTTTAACCTTTCCCGCAAAAAAGGGCCCCCCGGGGCACTGACTTGCTTTTTAAAACCTTTTCCCGCTACTAAACCCCCCCGCAATGACTTGGGTTTACCTTTCCACCTACTAAAACCCGGTATTGATGGTTTAACCCTTTTCCAAAACACTAAGACCCGGGGCAAATTTACTTTTAAACTTTGGGCCGTTCTTTGTGATCCTGAAATCCAAACAGGGGAAAACTTTGAATTTAGCTGTAAAAAAGGCCAAATTTTTTTGGGGGGTTATTTTTTATCAAAAAATTTAGCTTTCTTAGTCACATTAAACACTTTTAAAAATTGTCAGAAAGCCCCTGAAAAATTCGGGAGGTTTATAGCACACAAATGACGGAGGGGCTGGGAAAAGAAAAAATTGCCCGCAAATTTACATACCTTTGGGCCATTCTTTAAAATGAACTTTGGGGTGTTTGTACAGCTCGTGAAACCCCGTTACCCGAAACACTTGGATCCCGGGTTTTGGGAAACAAGGGGGTTGGTCTCTTGGAGCATTCCCCCACCACCCCCCGTGTCACCTGCGGAAAGGGGTTGGTCTCTGTCTTGGGGCCTTCCACACCACCCCCCTGTACAGCCTGCGGAGGGGGTTGGCTCTGTCTTTTGGGGCAATTTCCAAAAACCCCCCCCAGTGTAAAAGCCTGCGGGGGGGGCGGGGTCTCTGTCTTGGGGGCATTCCACACCACCCCCTTTTACAGCCCGCGGAGGGTTGGTTCCCCCTGTCTTGGAGCATTCCCCCCAAAACCCCCGTGGGACAGCTGCAGAGGGAGGGGAACCCTCTCATCCAACTGTAGGCTGAAACTTTCCTTTAATACAATCTCAGATTTTTCCTGAACTGGAAAACCCTGCTTAGGGCTGTGTTTTTTGTCCCCCCAGTTTTAAAAGGGGATTTGAAGACAAACCCTTTTGTGTTCCTATGGGTTTGGGGCTTGGTTTTAGCCAAAATGAGCAGAAGGCCTGTCTTATCTAGGAAATTTTTGCCTGACTTCTGTTCATTTTTCCCCATAAGCCTCCATTTGGGCCCCTTCACACCAGAAATCCACTTTTTATCTTTTGCAAAAACCCACCCGTTCCCCAGCATACAGGCTTTTTTGCCCCTCATCCCCCGGGCCCAAAGGGCATTGTTTGCCCCCCAGTCCCAGACATCAGGGCTTTTTTGCTGAAACCCCTCCCGGCATACAGGGCAATTTTTTTGCCCCCCAATTCCCCAGGCATAAGGGCCCTTGTTTGCCCCCCCCAGGGCCTCAGACATACAGGGCATTGTTTGCTGACCAGGGCCTCAGGCCCTTCAGGGCATTTTTTTGCCCCACCAGTCCCCCAGACATACAGGGGATTTTTTGCTAACCATCCTCAGGCCCTACAGGGCTTTGTTTTCCCCCATTTCCCCAGAATACAGGGCATTTTTTTCTGACCCGTCCTCAGGCAACAGGGGCCCTTGTTTGGCCCCCACCAGTCCTACGCATACAGGGGGGTTGTTTGCACACCAAATCCTAAAGGGATACAGGGAAAAGTTTTTCACACCAGTCCCCCAGGCATACAGGGGGATTTTTTGCCCATCCCGTCCCCAGGCATAAAGGGCAAATTTTTTGCCCCCAGTCCTCAAAGGGATACAGTGCATTTTTTGCAACCCCGTCCCCCAGGGATAAGGGCATTGTTTGCTGATCTCTGTACAAAAAATTTTTTATCCTTTTATGAAAAAATTCCCAAAGGGTGGTTCAAACTCCCCAAGATTTGAGTTTCTTGTGCCGGCCTTTTGCCCAAACCCTTTTCAAATGTAAACAAAGCATCCTTAGATTGTTCAAAAATTTTTTCTGGGAGGTCCCCGTTTTGGTTTTTGCACTGAAGAAATAAAGGGAAGGGGCCCCCCTTTTTGATTTTTTCTGATTCGGGTGTCCCTTTTGGAAAACCCTTGCTGGCCCTACAAATTTCCCCTCCTCCTGAACTTCTAAAATTTTACTTAACCTTTTTACCTCTTTGAAAGTGGAAGGTCTAATGGGGTTCTTGCTTGGGTTTTCCCCGTCAAGTTGACCCTTTTTGGGGGAAAGAAATGGGGGGTCTTTGGGGGGAGGAAAGCCCTAACATAGAAATTGTTCCCCCAAAATATGTATCCCCTACCAGATTTTAAACCAAAAAGGTTAAAAGATTATGTCAGGCCCGGCCCGGGGGAACCCGGAAAACACAGATGGAAAAACCCGTCCTTTCCAGATCTGGGCCAAAAACCAAGGTGGCCCCCGGTTACCTGTGGTGGCACAAGGAAGAAACGTTTTTATTTTAAACGGAATCTTTTTTAACCCGGCCCTTTTAAATGGGGCCTTGCAACCCTAAAGTGTCTGCAAGAACAATTTTTTTTGACTAAGCAGGGGGTTTAAAAGGGCCTTCCTTAAAGCCCACCTTAAAAATTTTCCCCCGGTTTTTCCCCCAGTCCGGGAAAATTTTAATTGAAAAGGGGGGGAATTTTGAACAGAAATTTTAAAAGCTTTTGCCCGGCCTTTTGAAAGAAATTGGGGCCGGGTTTTTCCCCGGATTTTTAAATTTTTTTGTTTCAATTTTTTTAGCCCCCAAATTCCCCTTTTTTTGGGGAGGGCTTTTAAGCGAAGTTTTAAAAAGGGGGCTTTTAAATTTTAAAAAATTTTTAAATTTAATTTTTGTAAAATTTTTTTTTGGGGTTTTTTATTTGGTTTTTGGGCAGGGTTTTCGCGAAAATGTTTTTGGGAGGTTTTTTTCTTTTAAAACGAAATTGCGTGGAAAAAAAAACCTGGGTTTTAAAAAATTTTTTTTCTTGGGTTTTTCAGGGTTGGGTTGGCCAGCCAAAAAAAAAACGCGGGGTTTCCCGTTTTGTTTCCGAAACCCGGGAAATTTTTGGCGTCCCAAAAAAAAATTTGGGGGCCAAAAAAAAACCGGTTTTGGCTTTGGGGAAAATTTCCCTGGGCCCTTCCCGGTTTTTCCCGAATTTGCCGCCCGTTTTAACCCCGGGGGGAGGCCCAAATTTGGGAAAGCGGACTTTTTTTCCCGCGAAAACAATCCCAAAAAAAAGGGGGGGTTTTTTTTTTTTAATTTATAAATTTTTAAAAAAATTTTTTTTGGACGCGTTTTCGCAGATAAATATCAGTGGAGCTGCACGGTGTATTGTCTGCAACAAAGACGTATCTTACGCCAGTCGTGGTTGTCGCGGTCAAATTTGTTGCTCAGTCAAATCGGTTGCTGGCATACCAGTTTAGGCAAAAAATGACGTCATTTGATGATCCCATTTCGTCTATTTCCATACTGACCATACTGCAAGGCTCCCCCTGGCGTAACCAGTGTCCCAGTCTACTCCAAAGCAGAATCGATGGTCTTTAGATTAGAGTAGGGGCGAAGCCCAAAGAGGACGAAGGAGAATGAACGAAGGCCGTTGGCCAAGTCGTGCTCACACATTTCTGAGTAGGCGGATGTGTGTTGTGGCATCAAATGACGTCATTTTTGCCTAAACTGGTATGCCAGCAACCGATTTGACTGAGCAACAAATTTGACCGCGACAGTGGTGTTTCAACACTGACTGACCATCTCCGCTCAAAGAAGCATCTGGATAAGTGTGCGTCTCTGGAAAGTAATCGTTTGCCAGGTAAGATTCTTCTCAGGGGACAGCAGTAAACAAGGGAGCTGCTTGTGTGACATTCTTCTCAGTGACAGCAGTAAACAAGCTCAGTGACAGCAGTAAACAAGGGAGCTGCTTGTATGACATTCTTCTCAGTGACAGCAGTAAACAAGCTCAGTGACAGCAGTAAACAAGGGAGCTGCTTGCATGACATTCTTCTCAGTGACAGCAGTAAACAGGGGAGCTGCTTGTATGACATTCTTCTCAGGGGACAGCAGTAAACAGGGGAGCTGCTTGTGTGACATTCTTCTCAGTACAGCAGTAAACAGGGGCTGTTTGTGTGACAGTTTCTCAGTGACAGCAGTAAACAGGGAGCTGCTTGTGTGACAGTCTTCTCAGCAGTAAACTTCAAATACCTTCCGGGTTTTCTCTTCAGAGATACTTGCCTCGGCTCTAGAGGTAATGCCTGGTGCCAGTGTCTGTAACCAGTTTCAAGTGAATGTGTGCAGGCTTAACTTTTCTTTTGTGTGTGTGGGGGTGCTTCTTGTTTGGTTGGTTGACCAGTTGGGTTGGTTTGGATTGGTGATTGATTGGTTGGGTTGGTTGATTGTTGTTTTGTTTTTGTTTGTTTTGTTTGTTTTTTTGAGCCTGTGTGATCTTTGTAGTCAGCTGGAGATAAACTCATAGAACTGAATAAAAACATTTTGTGTGAAAATTGTTTTGTTTGTTGTTTTATATGCTAATTTACTTCATTTTTTTTACGTTCATAAATCCATAAAAATGAAGTCAGGATAGCCCAGATTGCACAGATTTTGATCTTGAAAAAAAAAAATTTTCGGGAGGGCATGCCCCCGGACCCCCCTAGATTTCAGAGTTTTCCCTTTCAGTCAATTCCCATGCCTGGTTTTTGTCTTTGTTTACATGACACATAATTTAGAAAGAAAAGGGGTTAGTTACCGCCACAGATACAGACAAAACAGATTACATGACACAGTACAGACAGACAGATTACAGGACACAGATACAGACAAAACAGATTACAGGACACAGATACAGACAAACAGATTACAGGACATAGATACAGACAGACAGATTACAGGACACAGTTACAGACAGACAGATTACAGGACACAGATACAGACAGAGTACAGGACACAGATACAGACAGATACAGGACTCAGATACAGACAGATTACAGGACACAGATACAGACAGATTACAGGACACAGATACAGACAAACAAATTACAGGACACAGATACAGACAGACAGATTACAGGACACAACAGGGTCTTTCTGACAGTGACAGTGTGTCTGTGGCGGTCACTAACCCCTTATCTTTCTACATTTGGCTTCATTTTCTGCCCTCAGTCACTCGTTCTGAAAGCTACAAATGACACATGTAAATGTTTGAACTTTGGTTGTTTAGGACAAGGGTGCTTGATGATTATAGTGATTATGATTTAGGATTGAGGAATAGTACGGTTATTATTATTACCACAGACAATCAATTCTCTGTTTCAGACTCCATCTATGATTGGAGTGAAATGAATCATAAGATCCCAGCCAAAACAGTTCGTGAGACAACCTGTCAGAATCCATTAGCTACCCTTACCAAGTCTGAAGCAGACGGACAGACAGATTATGGTCCAGGTATTAAAAGCTGAACCAGTTGATCCTGATGTGAAGAGGGATCTCCTCCACCAGTTCCAGACAGCAGACTACCAGAAAAGGAAGGCGGACATCAGTCTTAAATCTTGCATTTGTGGCCCAGCTCCTCTGTGTCGACGGATTCTTCGACAGCAGAGAGTTTTGAACACCATAAAATAAAAGCTTGCAATGAAGTATCAGATGTGAAGGGTGAGCGTACCACTGTTTTCACTCAGTCATGCTGTAATACTAATACCACCATAACTGATGTTAAGATTGAACCTGTTTGTGGAATTAAGTCTGAACCAGCCACAGCTAATGTTGACAGTGATGTCATCATGACTGAACCAGTCATATTTTAACATCATCAGTGATGTCATCAAGACTGAACCAGTCACATCAAACATCAGCAGTGATGTCATCAAGACTGAACCAGTCACATCAAACGTCATCAGTTATGTCATCAAGACTGAACCAATCACATCAAACGTCAGCAGTGATGTCATCATGACTGAACCAGTCACATCAAACATCAGCAGTGATGTCATCAAGACTGAACCAGTCACATCATACATCAGCAGTGATGTCATCAAGACTGAACCAGTCACATCATACATCAGCAGTGATGTCATCAAGACTGAACAGTCACATCAAACGTCACAGTTATGTCATCAAGACTGAACCAGTCACATCAAACATCAGCAGTGATGTCATCAAAGAACGAAAACGTATCTTACGCCATCTGTTGTCACTGTCAAATTTGTTGCTCAGTCAAATCGGTGCTGCATACCAGTATAGGCAAAAAATGACGTCATTTATGATCCCATTTCGTCTATTTCCATACTGACCATAATGCAAGGCTTCCCCCCTCTAAACCAGTGTCCCAGTCTACTCAAACAAATCTTGTCCTTTAGATTAGATAAAGGCGAAGCCCAGAGAGGACGAAGGACTAATGAACGAACCTTGGCAAGTCCGTGCTCACAACCTTTCTGAGTAGGGCGGATGAGTGTTTGTGGCATCAAATGACATCATGTTTTTGCCTAAACTGGTATCCACAACCGATTTGACTGAGCAACAATTTGACCGCGACAGTGTGTTTTCAACACTGACCTGACCATCTCCGCTCAAAGAAAGCATCTGATAATGTGCGTCTCTTGAAAGTAATCGTTTGCCAGTAAAATTCTTCTCGTGAGAAGCAGTAAACAAGGGCTGCTTTGAACATTCTTCATCAGTACACAGTAACCCACTCAGTGACAGCCGTAAACAAGGGACTGCTTGTATGACATTCTTCTCATGACAGCATAAACAAGCTCAGTGACAGGCAGTAAACAAGGGACTGCTTGCATGACATTCTCTCAGTGACAGAAGTAAACATATCTGGCTTGTTAGGACATACTTCCATGACAGCATAAACAGGGAGACTCTTTGTGACATTCCTTCTCATGACAGCTTAAACAGGAGCCATGTGTGCAGTTCCTTCTCAGTGACACAGTACAACAGGAGCTGCTGTGTACAGTCTTCTCAGCAGTAAACTTTCAAATACCTTCCCTGTTTTCTCTCAAGATACTTGCCTCGGCCTAGAGGTAATGCCTGTCCCTTGTCCTGTAACCAGTTTTCAATGAATGTGTCAGGCTTAACTTTTTCTTTTGTGTTGTGGGTGCTTCTTGTTTGGTTGGTTGACCAGTTGGTTGGTTGGTTGATGGTGATTATTGGTTGGGTTGGTTGATTGTTGTTTGTTTTTGTTTGTTTTTGTTTTTGTTTTTTATGACCTGTGTGATCTTGTAGTCACTGAGAAACTCATAGAACTAAAATTAATAACATTTTGTGTGAAAATTGTTTTTGTTGTTTTTTAATCGAATTTACTTCATTTTTTTTACTTCAGGAAATCCATAAAAATGAAGTCAGGATACCCAGATTGCACAGATTTGATCTTGAAAAAAAAAAATTTGCCGGGAGGCAGCCCCCGGACCCCCCCTAGAATTTCAAGTTTTTCCCGTTCAGTCATTCCATCCTGGTTTTGTCTTTGTTTAAATGACACATAATTAGAAAGAAAAGGTTACCACAATGGGGGAAAGAAAAATGATGAAATATAAGAAGCAGTTACAACAAACAATTTACATACACAGGTCAGACAGACGATTAACAGGACACAAACAGACAAACAGATTACAGATACAGATTCACAAACAATGACAGGACATAGATAACAACAGAAGATTACAGACACAGTAACAGACAGACAGAGTACAGGACACAGAAACAGACAAGTACAGACACAGATTACAGACAGATTACAGGACTCAGATACAGACAGATTACAAGACACAGATACAACAGATTACAGGACACAGATACAACAAACAAATACAGGACAACAGATACAGACAACAGATTACAGACACAACAGGGTCTTGGTTTTTTATCCCCTGACAGTGACAGTGTGTCTGTCGGTCACTAACCCCTATCTTTCTACATTTGCTTCATTTTCGCACTCATACACTTCGTTCTGAAACTACAAAAGACCCATAAATTTGAACTTGGTGTTATAGGAACAAGGTGCATTCTGATTAAGTGATATATTTAATTGAGGAATAGTACGGTTTTATATTATTACCACAAGACAATCAATTCTCTGTTTCATACGCCATCTATATTGGATAAATAATCAGAAGATCCCAGCCAAAACATTCGTGAGACAACGTCAGAATCCATTACCTACCCTTACCATGTCCTGAACAACACAGACAGAATTATGTCCAGTATTAAAGCTGAACATTATCCTATGTGAAAAGGGATCTCCTCCACCAGTTCCAGACAGCAACAACCAGAAAAGGAAGGCGACATCATCTTAAATCTTGCATTTGGTGTCCCAGCCCTCTGTGTCACGATTTCTTCACACAAGAGTTTTTGAAACACCATAAAACTAATAGCTTGCAATGAAGTATCAGATGTGAAGGTGAGCGTACCACTGTTTTCACTCTCTCAAGCTGTAATAACTAATACACCATACTGATGTTAAGATTGAACCGTTTGTGAATTAAGTCTGAACCACCACACTAATGTACAGTATGTCATCATGACTGAACCATCATATCTCACATCATCATTGATGATCATCAAGACTGAACCAGTCACCAATCAAACATCATCAGTGATGTCATCACCGACGATCCAGTCACATCAAACTCATCAGTATGTCTCAAACTAACCAATCACATCAAACGTCCGCATGATGTCATCATGACTGACCAGTCTACATCAAACATCAGCAGTGGTCATCAAGAACTGAACAGTCACATCATACATCACAGTGATGTCATCAAGACTAACAGTCACATCATACATCAGCAGTGAGTCATCATGACTGAACCAGTCACATCAAACGTCATCAGTTATGTCATCAAGACTGAACCAGTGACTCAAACATCAGCAGTGATGTCATCAAGACTGATCGAAAACATGACATCAAACAACAGCAGAGATGTCATCAAGACTGAACCAGTCACATCAAACATCAGCAGGATGTCATCAAGACTGAACCAGTCACTCAAACACAGCATGATGTCCATAAGACTAACCAGTCACGCAAACAACATCAGCAGTGATGTCATACAAGAACTGAACTCATTCACATCAAACATCACTATGATATCATCAGCAATGTGCCAGTCACATAAAACATCACCAGTAGCAGAGTCATCAAGATGATCTGGTCACAGCCATCCTCATGAGTGGTGTGACAGAAGCTCCAACAGACTCATGGTGATGCGCATGTATACCGTCACTACTGAATCCATGGACAAGTACAATGAGGACAGACAGACCAGCACTGATGAACAGTTTGGAAAACTACTGTCTCCATTTCAGTATAACTTATTTTGCACTATTCATTAGACGATTTAATTTGGGTCAAGTTATTTTTATCTTGATGGCACTTGCATCATTTAAGTCCCCCAAACAAAAAACCAATTTTGAAAATAAAACAATAAATACAGTGCCCCCTCCTCCCTCATTGCTTTTCTAAGTAACCCTTCCCCTCCTCCTTTCCCACCTACCATTCCCTCCCTCAGCCAAAGCATCTTTTCAAATAAACGTCTGATTTGAGTTTTTCTATCTCTAACAGAAAAAGAGTGTTTCCGGCATGTTCAGTCATTGTTAAGGCTTTGCCTGAAAGTGAAATTCTGTGAGGTGTGGGAGCCAGTGTAGGAATCATTGCTTTCTTTAATAAAAAGATGATGTTTCACAAGCCATGGAGGACCAAATCAGGAACAATGTTATGGCAATGGCTGAGAAGCTGACATGGATGTCGGGACTAAGTCCTTTTGCCCCAAAGTGAGTGTGGCTGGCACCTATGCCTGTACAGTTCATTCAAAACATCACCGCACAATGATTGAAAAAATAACTCTGAACCATCTTGATTAGCCAGAGAATGATAAAGAATAAAAGATGGATTAAAAGGTTCCATACATTTTCAAAAGATTCTGTTTCCAGTTCATATGAGATGGAAAAAATGGGAACCTAGGGCAGTGGTTGTTGGTGTGTGTGTGTGTTGGTGTGTGTGTGTGTGTGTGTGTGTGTGAAGCATGAGGGAAGGAGCATAACTATGATGTAGATATGAATAATATGATGTAGAATGATGAATAATATAGTTTATGTGACTGTGTTTACACATAACTAAATTACAACAGTATTCCCCAGGATCCTGGAAATTGGACTAAGTACTATAGAACTAGTTCATGGTAGTGAGTGGGGAATTTTCTGTTGTGATATTATTGCTGAATCAATTGCCTCCCTCTCCCATCCCCCCCCACCTCAAAAATCTCCTTCCCTCCCATTCTATGACAATACGCAGGACTGTCTGTTACGTGGTCTGTAGTAGACACTTCAGTCCTTAACTTTTTCTGAGCTGTCAATAACAAAATTACTTGTCCATTTGGCCTGGGGCAAGTATACTGGCACGTAAGTTTGGGGAAGGGGGGGGGGGGGGGGGGGGGGGGGGGGGGTTCTGTGCAGGAGAGGTGACCAAAATGGTTTGTTCACAAGCAAGGAATTCAGTTCCCTGCTGAGGTGGGGATATGGAAGGGGGAAAAGGGGACTCCCCTCTGTGCCTCCTCTCCTCCCCTCTCCTCCTCCTTCCTCGCCCGCTCCACTCTTTCCCCAACCCCCACCCTTCCCAGCCCCACCCATCCCAATCCCCCCTTTCCCTTCCTTCAACCCTGAACCCTCTGTAGTTAGTTGGTTACGAATATTATAATATCACTCGCTTGGAGAGTGAAACTACACTCATTGAACCCATTGTCAGTTTTTACTGACATATCCTTGAAGCATTGATCCATTCACTATCAACGCAGTGAAAGATAGACTGCTTGCTTTCTTTTCCTTTCTTTTGTGCGTTACCCCTTTGATTTTGGATAAGACTGCCTATAAAAGGATAGGAGTGATGATCATTAACTGTCATTTGTTATCTTCTTTGTTGAAACCCTGTTGCAGTTTGGGGATAAGACTGCCTGATAAAAGGGTAGGAGTGATGATCATTAACTGTCAGTTGTTTCTTTGTGGTAACCCCTGTGATTTTTGGATAAGACTGGGCTGATAAAAGGATAGGAGTGATATCATTAACTTCAGTTGTTTCTTTGAGGGTAACCCTATGATTTTGCTAAGACTGCCTGATCAAGATACGAGTGATGATCAGATAAACTGTCAAGTTGTTTCTTTGTATTAACCCAGTTATTTTGGATAAGACTGGCCTGATAAAAGGATAGGAGTGATGTAGTATGTAATAGATTATGACACTGACATGAAGTAATATTTCTGTATGAACAGAAGATACAACCCCCTGTCTGTCACTTGTCCACGCATCATAGTCAGCTCAGAAACCAAGTGGTTTGTGTGTTTCAGTACAACTGAGACATCATCAAGGGTCAGCACAGAAACCATGGTTTGTGGGTTTTTCAGTACCAACTGGGACTCATCAGGTCAGCTCAGAAACCATGGTGTTGGGTTTCATACAACTGGGACAACAGTAGGCAGGTCAAGTGAAACAAGAAAGAAAAACTGTTCACTTGTAAGAGTGCATTAGATCTTTTACACCTGGTAATCTGAAGACACACAAGATGATCCACACAGTCAAAAACCATTTTCATGTAATGTGTGCAGTAAATAACTTTTACACAGGCTGTAGTCCAGAAACACACAAGATGATCCATACTGGTGAAAATTTTTTCAGTGATGCAGTAAGAGTTTTACACGGGCAAGTGACCTGAAGCGACTTGGGATGATCCATACTGGTGAGAAATATATTTTCATTGGATGTGTGCATGTAAGATTTAACACAGCAGTCATCTAAGAAACACAAATGATCCATACTGGTGAGAAATTATTTCAGGGTGGATTGTTGCAGTTGAGTTTTACACGGCAAGTATGTCTAAACACACAAGATGATCCACACTGGTGAGAAGATTCTTTCATTGAAGTGCAGTAGAGTTTTTACACGGCAAGTGACCTGAATAACACGGGAATGATCCATACTGGTTGCGAAATTATTTCATGTGATGTGTGCAGTAAGATTTTACACGGCAAGTCATCTGAAAGATACACAAGATGATCCATACTGGTGAAAAATATTTCATGTGACTTGTGCAGTAAAGTTATTAACATGGGCAGGTGCCTGAAGACAAACAAGATGATCATACTGGTGAAATTCATTTCATTGATTGTGTAGTATGAATTTCATGGGATTGAAAACTCCTCCGACGTCTCCGCCGTTATTTTTTTCCATCTCCGCCGAAAGAAAAAGTCCCTCCGCCGAAAAATTATTCGAAGAAAGAAGCTCAGAATCATCTCAACTTGTCTGCACACGAATTCTTCTCTGTCGGTAAGTTTCTTAAACCGTATTTCTCATTCTTCTTCCTTCCCAGTATCATTTCTCATCATGGCGACCGATTCACAGTGAGGAGTTTGCCGCCATGAGTGCAAAACAAAATGGAAAAAAAAATAAAGAAGTAGGTGAACCACTAGAAGACCGAGTGGCCAGCAGAAGGACGTGTGGTGACCGCAAAGTCGCGTATGTAATAAGAAAACCCTGACAAAGAACGGCGAATTTGAAGTGTTTTGCGAGCCTTGCCAAAAACGTTTCTACTTGGTAGTCGTGGCTTTCGTGGCAATCGAATCCAACGAGCGTCCCAGTCACCAACAAAAATGTTTGTTTCCCCACCTTTTACAGCTGTTTTCAGATCATTGGGTAGCAACAATCTACTTTTAATTTCCAAAGATAGTTTGACTCCTCCAAGTATTCCACTCGTAGAGCTTCAAAGCAAGGAAAAAAAAAATCAAAGGACGAAAGAATAAAAAGAAAAAGACTCAAAAAAAATGATGTCACAACAGTATTGTTAAACTTTTCCCCCCGGGAAACCAACGTTTGCTACATTTGTTAGGGGTCTGTAACAGCCCCCCCCAGAAAAACCTTTTTTACCCCCCCTCCCCCACACCTTATCTTCCCCACTCCCCTCCTTCTCCCCCAAACCCCCCCCCCACCCCCACAACACAATACCCCCACACTTTGCCCCCTCCCCCCCCCCCCCCCCGTCCCCCCACCCACACACACAAAAACCCCCCCCCCCCCCCCCCCCCCCCCCCACACACACACACCAACAACCCCCCCACACACACACCACTTGTCCGGGGGGGGGATAAAATATTTAAGGGAAGTTGGGGGGGGGGGTGCTGTTGTGACATCATTTTGTTTTTAGCTTTGTTCTTTTATTTTTTTTTTGGTTAGGTTTCCTGACAAAGGGTCAAGGGCCCAAAAGGCCATTTTTTTTTTTAAAAGGAGTCAAAGTAAATTTTTTCATATGGTTTTGAAGCCCAGCAGTCGTTTTCAAATTTGATTTATTAGTTTTGTTTTCCCATTGATTTACTTATTACAGGCCTTTTCTTATGTCCGAAAGCACTGTTTGTAAATTTTTTTGAGTAGAGTTCTGAGGATTCATCAACTAAATGTTTTGTTAAATTTGAATATTTTTTCCTTTCCACATCATTTCATCTTCATGGGTTAAAAGTGTTTTTAAAAATGAGTTGTTTAGAAGCAAAAAAAGTGATTTCAAAAGTTTTTTTATGCTTATTTTAATAAAAAATTTTTCAGTTCAGGGGGCCGCCCCCTGACCCCCGGGCGTCCCCAGTCCCCCCCCATGGGGGCCCAGGGTAAACCCCCCAGATCCCCCCAATCCCCTTTTTTTTTAAAAACTTTTTATCCCTGAATTGTTTCAAAGGGCAGAAATCTTGATGCGATGTGTGCAGTAAGAGTTACTGCTTGTGGGTACCTAAATAACGAAAAAATTACAGAACAGAAATCATGTCTGTGGTGTGAATAAGACTTGCCAAAACAAGTTGTTTTGATACATAAGGTGATGCAATTCATGAATATGTTGCTGAAAGACTGTACACTGGCAAATTCGAAGATATCAAGATAGTGCAGATGAAAAAAGATTTTTCTGTGTTCTGTGCATTAATTAACTCCCCAGTTGTTCCAAGTGGACTTTGATGCCCCACTCCCCCTATTTTTCCATTGTTAGTTTTAAAAATTTTTTTTTCTGTTTAAAGTTCTGCTTCTTTCTGATCTTTTAAAACAAAAAAACATTTTTTCCTGACTTTAAACTTTTATATTTCCTACCAATTCTTTCAGTTAAAATCAGTAAACAAATGACAGGGGGTTTGTAAAAGCCTAGCATCAAAGCGAAAGGCAAGGTTAAAGCCTTTCATGCATGTAGCTTGAAAAAAAACCAGCTGATGGACAAAAGGGAAAAAGGGTTTTTTTCATGTGATTTTGGGATAAGACATTTTTGAATTGCCTTGAGACCGATGATCCCCGCACAGTAAAACTTTTTGGGAGACGGTTACTTAAAAACACAAATTTCCCCATGGCGAAAAACAAAAGTACTGTTGTGTGCATCCAAACAATTGTACAGGAGTACGGGAGAAATACAAAAATGAAAAACTGGTCAAAAGTCGGCGTCTGTTGGGGCAAAAAGAACTGTGCCTTAAGTTTTTTTCCCCAAAAACCAATAAACATAAAATAAAAGACAAAAAAGTGTCCATACTGTCTGAAACAATTCTGTGTCACTAGGACTTAAGTAAAGGCGATAAAGGCCCACAACGACCCACAACCCCCACCACACAACAACACACACACACACCACATACACCCATCAAGACCAGTACAAGTTTTCTAAATTGGGTTTTTTACAATGTTGCATATGATGTTAAAATTTTTGCTCAAAGAGAATGTCATGTGAAGTGATAATTCAAACATAAACTTGAAATCGGAAAGAATACGTAAATCTTTACTGTGTTCTTGATTAAAGACTTTTGCATAGGCTAGTTTACTTTAGTTGATAATACTCATGATGCCAATGCTGGTAAGGAAAAAAAAAAGCATTTAGTCTGTTGAGTGCACATGAAGAAGCCTGAAGAAATTAGAACACTTGTTGATTGTTTACTAGGCGATGGTCTTTTGGTTTTTTTTCAGCATGGTGTGTGTTTGTCTGTGTGTGTGAGTGCGAGTGTATACGCCAATGTTTGACAACTGTTCGCAAATTCCTCAGGAAGTTAGGCTTTAAAAACTTTGCAGTAAAATGCTCATACAAATGAAAATAGTATGGTTGAAATATCTGCTGATGTATGGTCTGATTCATACGGGAAAGGAAAATCATGGGTGGGGGGACCGCCGTTTTTTTACGGAGCTTCCGTAAAACCAAAATTTTTTTTTTTTTTTTTTTTTTTTTCCCCCTTACAACGCGATTTTGGCTTTGCGACATACGCGAAAAACGATTTCCGGCATTTTACGGCACATTTCCGTCCTCATCTTAGCTGCGAGTCGCGTGCGATTGAACGTGAAAAATGGCGTTTCTTGAAGTTAGTGAGACACTAGAGCTCGCGAAATCGATGCAGAGCTGAAAAGAACAAGTGGAGAAATGAATGGCTAGATGAAACAGACAAAAAGGATCGCCCGTTCCGTATGTGGCTTCGAAAATGCGTGGAACCTGGCGCTGCATGGTGCAATCTGTGTGGAAAAAAATCGTCTACAAGTCGAACGGGGAAAAAGTCTATTGCAAGCCATGGTAGCGAGACTGTCCATGTGGAGAGGCTAAAAGCCCTTTAACATGCATCAACACTTCCGCTGCATCCCCTGTGCTTTCTCCCCTGTCAAAAGTGGACTCCTTGGTTATGCCAAGATCCGGACTTGTGCGTTTTTGGCCGAGCATGTGCGTTTTTGGCTGAGCATTGCCTACCGCTGTTTTGGCTCCAGAGCTTGTCGCCTTCTGTCAGAAAAATTGCAGCAGACACCCCAAACCTCGAAAGACTGGCCAAATCATTTTGTGGTTTGCCTTCCTAAAAAATCAACAGACAGAAACCAGCAGCTCAAAAAAGTGTGGCCAGTCACAAATCCCCCGAGTTCTTTGGCAAAAAACCAGACACTGAAGAGAGTTCAGTAAATGCTGTATGTATGTAATATGGATTGTCAATTATTTTATATCAGATTTTAGCTTAAGCCCTATGGGATGTGGATAGGTGTGGACAAAAATGGACTGGCTTTATATAATCATTTTGATAGTAACGTCTTCAAGCTTGCTTTCTTGGGTGGACTGTCTTCAAACTCCTTAGGGGTACTCACTCTGCTGCTTTTGCTTCACCCGAGTTCTCCAAAGTGCATTATGCTGGGGCCTATAGTTTTTGACTGTCTGTTATCACTAAAGCCCTTGTAGGCTCACGCTAACTGTTTTTTTTGCTCACCTGAACTTTTGTAAGTGTACTGCTGGGGCCTTAGGACTGCATTACTCCATGGGATACCTTTTTGCTGACCTGCTGTTCAAATGTTGGCCATACCTGTACTCACATAAGAAATGCGTGAGTAGGGTATTTATGATTTATCTATTTTTTTTGTATTGTAGTTGTTTTATCTTCTTTTTTTAACTATACGAGAAAGAAGTATGCATTCTATGTGTCACACACACACTGCAGCGAATCTCAGATTACTGTAAACTTCTACCCAGGAAATGCCACAAACACACCTTGAATTGTGATTTTCGTCACCGGCTGGGGGCTTCGCCCCCCAGACCCCCCACGGGGCTTTGCCCCTGGACCCCACCAGGCTGGCGGCCCCGGGACCCCTGCCCATATTTTTTTTTTTTCAGTAAATACAAAAAATTTTCGATCCCACCCATGTAATGTGTGTTGGTTGTGTAGTGTGTGGGTTTCAGCAACACATGTAACAAAGGACTAAAATAGTAGGAATCCGGTGACCAACAGTTTTGTTCATAACCTTTACATATTTTGGTGTTAATAATGTTGTACAGATTGCACTTCTATTGAATGTACCTGTAAACTTCACCAACATCTTTGGGGTGGCTGTGACCCAGAGATAATTGAAATCATGATGTCTTTTGATTTATTGAGAATTTTCTGTTTAAATTTTGGGTATTGTCAAGAACCTTAAAGCTATGTATAAGCTGATTTGTTTATTAAGGTTAAAGAAATAAAAACAGTTGGCATCATTTGAACCTACTCTTTTCTATGATTTGGCGTGGAAACCCATACGTAAATAAATGCGAGAATGAATACAGTGGCAATTGTGTGGTGTCTTAGGTAACCAGCACTGTTGATTAGGAAATAAACTCTAGGACATTTTTTTGTGTGTGGGTCTCATCTTGGAGCCACTCCGGAGCATTTCCCAATGATGTCATTCCTCTCCCATTCACAGACGGCCTGGGACGTCCTGGTGCCCCCCCCCCCCACAGCATTGGCATTCTGCAGGGAGTAGACATGACGAGGAAACCACTGTGTAGACATGGAGAGGAAAAACCACTGTAGACATGGAGAGGAAATCACTGTGTAGTAAGGAGAGGAATCACAGTTGAAGGTTGTCATGAGGGGGCACCTGATCTTGTTTGTTGGGATACTTTGAACTACTCTCGAAGTGACGCATTCATGAAATGTGAGAAATGGACTCAGTCAAGTCCTCCCAGTTGAACCCTATTGTGAATTACTGTTTGCCAGGAGCATTCGTGAGGATGAAGAAAAAATTCCCACAAATATAAATGGCTCTGAGGGAATCGGACCACAACCACCACCGGAATCTGTAATGTTAAACCTAGTGTTGGTCAGGCTGGTAGGAGGCAAGTCTCTTGTACATCTGCATCATCATGAGAGGGAAATTAAATACAGTAAGTAGACCTTTAGTACTGTAAAGCCTCTTGTAGAGGAATTAAATACAGTAGAAAAACATAGTACTGTAAAGCCTCTGATGAGGAATTAATACAGTAAAAAGACAGTACTGTAAGCCTCTGTAGAGGAATAAATACAGTAAGAACAATAGTACTGTAAAGCCTCTGTTGAGGAATAAATACAGTGAGAACACTAGTACTGTAAAGCCTCAGAAGAGGAAGTAAATACAGTATGAGCACTAGTACGGTTAAAGCCTCTGAAGAGGAATAAATACAGTAAGAACACATAGTACTGTAAAGACCTTCTGAGAGGAATAATACAGTAGGAACACATTGTACTGTTAAAGCTCTGAAGAAGAATAATACAGTAAGAAAGACATTTAGTACTGTAAAGGCCTTATGAGAGGATTAATACAGTAGATCACATTAGTACTGTTAAGCCTACTTAAACTAATCAGTAGTGGAGTGAAGGTCAGAATTGATCTGCAGTAAGACTGAACTGAAACATTAAACATAGATACTTTTATCTTTGAACCTGAATTCAGTTTTCTTTGTTTGTTTTTTTTTTAAGGTGCATAGAGCATTTGCACAGATTTGATGTATCTGCTTGAGAGAGAGAGATGAGATGTGTGTGTGTGTGAAAGGCAACTTTAAGGACAACCGTGTGGCTTTCGCATAGATAAACCTGAATGTCAGTAATGGTGAGGTTCATGGGGTTTTTATCTCAGTCAAATCATGCTGGTTATTTTACCCCAAACTTGATTTTTGAGTCCTTCCATCCTGCTGGACCATCCCCAGGCAATGTTCAGGCTTTTTCCTCTTCTTAGTTCTCCTGTCTGACATACATCATCTCGCTTGTATGGGAAACTGTTCATAGTGGTGTTGACAGTTGCCATGTTGTGGAGTGGATTGGTGATCATAGTGCATGGATGGGATTGTTGACCATGACGTGGACCGCCCAGCCTTTTGATGCACATTTCTGTCACCAGTGTGATATCGTGAGCTCATTGACATGGTGTGGCATCCAGCTTCCTGATGCACATTGCAACACAGTGTGTGGGTTCACTTATAGTGAATTTCCAATCTCCTGTCTCTAAGAGTGTCATGTATTGTGGCGTAGTATGGAGTTCATAGCGTAGGACTGTCAATCCCGGAGTGATCAACTCTGAGTGTAATGATGCGGGAGTTCTTAGCGTATGGACTGTCAATCCGGAGTGTTTCAACTCTGCAGTGTACATGATGTGGGAGTTCACTGGGAAAGTGAGATGCTGACCCCTGGTTCCATCCTTCCCCTCCACCATGTACCTCCTCCCCAACCACCTCGCAGCACCTCTTCATTTTGGCCAGAGTTTTATGGGTATTGACAATTTCAACAATCGTTGCTTCAGTGAGGCTTCCATCTTTCCATCCTATTCCCTTCCTGCCGTCCCCATGTCTGCTTCTTCCTGCGTCCCTGGTCTGCTTCTTCTGCCGTCCTTCCTGTTTCTTCTCCTGCAGTCCCATGTCTTCTTCTTCCTGCTTTTCCCATGTCTTCTTTCTGCGTACTGTCCCATGACTTCTTCCTTGCCGTCCCTGTCTTCTTCCTGCATCCCATGTCTACTTCTGGTACCATGTCTTCTTCCAGCCTCCCATGTCTTCTTCTTCCTTTCATCCCCAAGTCTTCTTCCTGCGTCCCATGTCTTCTTCGTCCTGTCATCCCCATGTCTTCTTCCTGCCGTCCCATGTCTTTTCCTGCGTCCCAGTCTTTCTTCTCCTGCCGTAACCATGTCTGCCTCTTCCTGCCGTCCCATGTCTTCTTCTGCCGTCCCCTGTCTTCTTCTTCATGCGTCCCTGTCTTCTTCTGCGTCCCCATGTCTTTTCATGCCGTGTTGTTTGTGTGTGGAAAAAACTGAGCATTTAAAAACTACAAAAAAAAGCATGAAACTCCACCCAAAATCTTTTCTTTTTAATGTGGAAAATTAAGCAGTTCCCAATCACAGCAAAAACAAATGCATAAAACACCAAACCAAAATCTTTCATGTTGCCCAAGGGGAAAAATTAAGCATGTTACACCACAAAAAAAAAAAAAAAAAAATGAAAACCAAAACAAATTTGTGGCTATAAGTGGTTTACTCCGTCGTAAGGCTGACACGTTTGAGACAGAAAACAGGAGCGTAAGTAAACCGAAGTATTAAATCCCTCCCTCCTCCTCTCTCTCCCCCCCCCCTCTCTCTCTCTTGTTGTGTGTGGGTTGGTGTGTTGTGTGTGTGAACGTAATTAAGTAATGAAAAGGATAAACAGATAAAATTAAAATTTCCAATTCAAAAACACACCACACACACACACAACACACACCACACCGCCGGAAAAAACTCACAAAACGCAGACAGACACACAGCGCTTAAAACACAAAAACACCGCACTTTTGTAAGTAATTCGTTAACGTCCGGGGGAAAAAGATTCTTTAAAAAGGGTTTGTGTGTTTTGTTGTTGTTTTCTTAAATTTAACTCTTTCCACAAAAAATGATTTTAGACCAAGTTGTTGTGCTTTCTTTGCCCTCATTTTTCCCTTTTTTTTGCTTTTTCTGTCTGTCTGTCTGTCTCTCCTCCTCTTTTCCTCTCTCTCCCCTCTTCGTATGCTCGTTTTGCCTTCTCTCTCTCCTTCTCTCCCTCCCCCTCCCCTCCTCTCTCTCCCCCTCCCTTTGTGGGTCCACATAGGGAAAATTGTAATTTGTTTAACAAACCGACCACAAAGGCATACCGGGGCTGAAAAACAGCATACAAGGGGTCAGAAACGACGCAAAGCCACTTTCTCGCTCTGGGAACAGCTTACACATTCCGATCCACAGCTCACGGTACCGCCACAGTTAAGTTGATTTTCTGCACTGCTGTGGGCCACCGCCGCCACACAGAGAACGGGGATGGAATGCAAGGGGGGGGATGGGGAAAGGGTGGAGTGCACGGGGGGGAAGGGGTTGGGCGCCGAAAAAAAGGGGCCGTTCACCCCCGGGCCAAGAGGTGAAATTCCGGCCCGTAAATGAGATCTACCCCGGTTCCATCCCCCCCCCCTCCACCATCGTACCCCTCCCCCACCACCTCACATACCTCTTCTTTTTGGCAGATTAGGGTAATTGAAAATTTTCAACGCTTGCCTTTCAGTGCGGCTCCACTTTCCCATCCTGATTCCCCTTCCTGCGCCCCCTGTCTCTTCTTCCTCCGTCCCCCTTTCTTCTTCTTCCCCCGTCCCCAGTCCTTTTTTTCCTCCGTCCCCATTTTTCCCCCTGCCCCCCCCCTTTTCTTTTCCCCAAACCCCAGTCTTTTTTTCCTGCCTCCCCTTTTTCTCTTCCGCCGCCCCAGTCTTTTTCCTGCCCCCCAGCTTTTTCCGCCGCCCCCCTTTCTTCTTCTTCCGCCGCCCCATGTCTTTTTTCCCTCCCATCCCCTGCTTTTTCCTCCCTCCCCCTTCTTCTTTTTCCCTGCCGCCCCCATTCTTCTTTTTTCCTCCGTCCCCTGCCCTTTTCCTCCCGCCCCATGTTTTTTTGGTCCCCTGTCTTCTTCCTGCCGTCCCCCGTCCTTCTTCCTGCCGCCCCTTTCCTGCTTTTTTCTCCGTCCCCATGCTTCTTCCTCCCGTCCCCATTCTTTCCTGCCGCCCCCTGCTCTTTTTCCCTGCCGCCCCCCACGCGCTTTTTCCCCTCCGCCCCCTTCTTCTTCTTCCGCCGCCCCCCTGTTTCTTTTTCCTCCGTCCCCTTCTCTTCCTCCCCGCCCCCGCTGTTTCTTCCTCCGTCCCCCGTCGCTTCCCTGCCGTCCCCATTCTGCTTCTTCCTGCCTCCCCATTCTTTTTCTTCCTCCCGCCCCCTGTCTTCTTCTTCCTCCGTCCCCCTGCTCTTCTTCCCCTCCCCCTTCTTCTTTTTCCTGCCGTCCCCCGTCTTCTTTTTCCTGCGTCCCCCTGCTTTTCTTCCGCGTCCCCTTTTTTTCTTCCTGCCGTCCCCATGTCTGCTTTTTCCTGCCGTCCCCATGTCTTATTCCGCCGTCCCCCTGTCTGCTTCTTCCTGCCGCCCCATGTCTTTTCCCCCTTCTCTTCCCCCTCCTCTTCGTGGTTTTAATACCCCACCCTCTCCCCCATTGCCCCTGCCCACCCCCTCTTCCTTAATTGCCTTTCTAATTTTGTTTTTATTTTTTGTGTGTGAATTTGTTTACAAAAACAAATTTAGAAAACTAAGAAAAATAATGTCTTTGAGTCTGATGTGAATATAAACCATGAAAAATGTCTTAAGCTGAATATGTTCTATATATTTTATATAAAAGGGAAGGATAAAATTTCTATAAAAATATTGGGTTTCTTTGTGTTTTTTTTGTTTTTTAAAGATTGCCCATTCTACGACCATCTAACTAAAGACAGAAAAAGGGGGGTCCCTGTTTCTTGTGATAAGTTTGAAAGGGCCTACTGCACTTATGTTGTTGGATCAATCTTTTCATGTTTTGTCACGAGGTTGTACTGCACATGAAAAATTTTCTCACATAATTCGGGGTTCAGGGGAAGTACTGTCCCCTCATCTGCTCTGTTGTTATGCCTGTCACTGTCCCAATTTTATAGGTAAAACGGATAGGGTCGATTATGTCCTCATATGTGTTTGTGTGCTTTGGGTGCGTGTCATGTTGGCGCTGGGGGTTTTGTGTGGTGTGATGTGTGTGTTTTTGGGTTTTGGGTGGGTTTGTGTGTGAGTTTTTGGGTCTCGGAGGCCTTTTTGTTTTTCAAACCCCTTTCTACGCCTCAGGGGAAAATGCCCAAATTTTTTTTTCTTTGTATGGTCTCAGCGAAAACAAAAACATTTTTGGACAAAAAAATGTATGTTTGGAAAGACAAAAGAGTTTTGCAAAATAAAAGGGTGGAACTGTGGAACAGGGGGTGTGCTGTGGTCCCCCCCCTCCCCTCTCCCCTCTCTCTGGAAAGAGCAAAAGAGGGGTTGCCAATAGTAGGGTGTAACGGGGAACAGGAGGCTGTGCTGTGGCCACCCCCTCCCCTCTCCCCTTCTCTCTGGTTTTCAAACATTTGGATGAAAAACGCCCCACCCCCCTTTCCTCCATCCCCTGCTTTGACCAAATTTCTGCCTTCATGCTTGCTTTAATTTCCAAAGGCCATAAATGTTGCTGTGTAAACACAGCATTCTACAAGATCAAAAAGAATGGGACACAGTAGGAAAAGAGAGTTTGGGAGAAAGAGAGAGAGTCGTTCACAGGCCTTTGTTTTTGGGGGCAAATTTTTTGAAGATTTGAGCAAGTTGTGTGCATTACCCAATGTTTTTAATTAAACAAACGAATTTTAAAAATTTGATTCTCAGTCTGCTTTTTTTTTTTCCAGATGACTTGCAAACATGAATCTTTTTTTGACTGAAATATTTTGTTCTCCTTTTAATGATTAGATTGAATTTGTTTTTGTTTTTGTATTTATCATTCCGCATTAAAACCAAATGAATATTTGTATTTTTTGTTTTTTTGTTTTTGCAGGAACTGTTTGAAGTTATCTACCACACTTAAAAATTTATGTTCTTTGTTTCTCTCAATCATTCCCCAATTTACCATTTCACTTCCTTTCTCTCTTCTGTCCCGGGCTGTCTGTCTGCTGTCTCTGTCTCTCACTGTCAATGTCACTCAGTCTTCAAAATTTAAACAACCTTCACATGCCATCACAAACACAATTTACATGCAGTCTATGCAACACAGTTGATTCTTTAATAGAGAGAAGATTCTAATGATTTCTCTGTTGTTATAGAAAGTTTGGATGTTTTTTTGGCACAAAAATTTGTCAAATTTGAACAAACAAAAACTTTGTTTTTTTTTGTTGGGGGGGTAAAAGCGGGCTGTAGGGGCTTTTTCAACATAAATTGTGATGCCATTTAACAATAAATTCTCTGTAAAATCAAACCAAATAAGGGGGTGAAAAATAAGTCCCCACATGTACGAGCTGGACAAGTCATAAAGGAAAAGGGAGCCAGAATGGGTCACAAAAGTCTGAGCGGGATCCACTGTACTGAGCTGGACAGAGTCATGAAATGGAAGGGAGCACAGAAGAGTAAACACATGCTGAGCGGACACACAGGGGGAATATCTGAATGGAAGGGACAAAAATGGAGTCACACATGACGATGCTGGGTCACACATGTACTTGCTGGCAAGTCTGAAGGAAAAGGAGCACAGAATGGACACACATTACCCTCACTCTCCACACCGTCTCGTCTCCGTGTCCTGACTTTTCACGCAGTCCCCCACCACACCACACAAAAATTTTTTGTAAGTATTGATCCCGCTACTTTTAAAGCATTTTTTTCTGGTGTTTTAGCAGGGGGAAAACACATACAGGGGGCACACACCACAAAATTCGGGGTTTTAAAAATTATGAAAGCCCTGGAAAAAATCTGGGAATTTTGTTTGGGCACATCTGTGTGAACCCTTAAGCAGACCGGGCCCTGCCGACATAAAATATTCAGGCTCGTATAAAACCCCCTTTACCTCTGCTTTAGCCAGGTCAACACACTTTTTTTTGATTTGTATTGTGTCACACACACACCAACACAGACACAGAGTCTTGGTTTCACGACCTTGGAGGGTTTAAAATTGGGGGTTTATGTAACCCCTTTTTTTAAAAAACACTTTCTCATTTGTGATCCCAAAGACTTTTTTCAAAAGGCACACAAAAACAAAGGTTTTTAATACAACCAACGAAAATAGATTTTTTATTTTTTTTTTAATTATTTTTTTTTTTCTGCCTGTTACAAACACAACACACACTTCTCTCTCTCTCCCCTCCCCTCTCTCTCTCCTCTTCCCCTCTCTCTCTCTCTCTCCTCTCCACCCCACCCCCCAATATAGTCGTACTTTTATTTTTGCATTTAACGTGGGGACAGCCCGATGTGGCCCTTTTCGGTCGCTGGCAAAAAGATAAGCAACATTATCCAACCTCTTGCATTTTTTCCCCAGACCCCGAGAACTTTTCTTTTAAAGAAAAACTTTGCCTCTTTTGTCTTTTGGCACATTTAATTTACCCAAAAATACAATACTTTTTTTTTAAAACTGCCAAGCATGTTATTAGATTTCTAGATACTTTTGTCAGTATTTAGTACTTTTTCTCATGTGGGGTTATGTTTTTTCAGTTTTTTAAGTCAACAGAGAGCTAACTTTTAAATACAAAATCTTGATTTTTCTTTCCTTTAAAGGGTAAAGAATATCAAATTTACTAACATGGGAGACCATGGCATTAATTTTAAAAAAACATGTGGCCCTTTTTATTTGTTTCCTTCTTTTTGAAATGGTCTTCCCCCTTTTTTTTTAAAAGATCTAAAAGGCTTTGTACCACTCGCGTACAAGAAAAAAAGTATTTTTTTTGTTTTTTCCCGGGTTTGGAAAACGAGGAACACAAAGCAATTTTGACACCCCCCTGCTATGGGGCCAACTCGCATAAACCCAACTATGACACGGGCGTGCATCAATTTGGATTCATCTTGCCTGTTTTCAGACGAAATCTTTTTTACATATTTATTTTAAAAGACCAAAATTTTTGAAAAAGCTATAATCTTATAATGGGCAGATGTTCGCCCAGGGCTGCTAATCTTCCACAAAGAATTCAACATGCCAAATGTCAGCACAAAAAAAAAAAACAGCATTTGCACTGTTGAATTGAAATAGACCAGAAAATGTAGTTTAGCTGCTCAGTGTGAGGGCGCTGGGGGGCCCCATCAGCTCTTGTAAAAATTCACTTCTGTCGCATGGTCAAACGTGTATCAAAAGGAGGGGGGGTTCAAGGCGCAGGAAACGTGCACCAACAATTTCAGCTTTCCCCCACGCAGAAAGACCGCATGGGGGACCAAAAACCTCAAAATGAAAGCCTTTCGGGAAAGTTGTATATGACCCCAGGGGCCAAGAGCGAAGGGAAATGGGGCCCGCACCAACCATTTTTTCAAAATGGAAGGGAATCCAAAGGTACTATCGCCCCGTGTCCACCTCTTTCAACCGTAAAAAAAGTTGCCATTCCCTGATCATGGGGGTTTTTCACTCCCTCTTGAAACTCAATTTCAAAGGGTCATAACATGCAATCACAAACACCGAGAGAATGGACTAAAAAGAAAAGAACTCGTGGCATCGCAATAAAAAAGTGGGGGCCGGAAAAAACTAAGCACGCACCCTCAAATTTTGGGGATATGAAAAAAGCAAAAAAAAAAAAAAAAAAGTTTCCTTGAGTCTAAACCCTGTAGGACCAACACTGAAACCCACCCTTTTGCCGGGAAAAAGACATGACCATTGCCCACAAGTTTCTGCCAAAAAGAAAACATGCCGCATTGTGGCATATTGCCTGCAAAGAATTTCCCTTTCCTAGCGTGTCAACTGATGCAGTGGTCAAGGGAAAATGGTCATTTTTAGTGTAAGGAAAAGCCCTTTCACCCAAAGATCAGAAAACCTCCTTCCACATGCCCTACTTAAAAAAATGTTTGAGGGGCATTTTAAACGAAAAGAGGGGAGAATTATTATCAATACAGGGGCAGATGCTGTGACAGGTCAAAACATGTTTCTTTAGAATACTTTTTGTGGACTTAAGGGTTTGCCTTCAGAAAGAGATGTCTTTTTATTTAAACATTTACCAAATGCTCCCAATTTTTTTTTGAAAGTCACTTTAAGAGTGCTCCTTAAAGTCCTTTTGTCAGACCCTTTTCAGATGAAGACTGCCCTGCTTACAGTTCACCATTGGGACAAATTTGAAGCTTTTAAAATTTCCCTGCATAGGTATGAGGTAAGGTTCAATATTTGACAGGCAGATGAGGCAAATTTCGATTCGCTTTTAAAAACAGGCTTGGGTTCTCTGTGAATTCCTAAGGGGTGTAAAGGGGATTTTAGGGGGGGGGGGGGGGGGCAGTTTTGCATGTACACCCTTTAGGTGAGTAGGGTGAGTACTCCCAACAAATAAAGCAAACATTTTCTTTGATATTATTACATAAAATGAGAATGTGTTTAACGCTTTTAAAAAAAAGGTATTTTGAAAGGCAAAAAACTTGCTTACATTTCATACAATGGTTTATTAAAACCACACCACAGTTTATACCTCCACTTTTTGGGAAGTTTTCTTTCTTTGGGCTTATGATTGTTTTAGCATCAGCTTTTTAACTTAAAACCCACCGGAGAAAGATTTCACCAACAGAAAAAGGCACATTCGGGGCGCGCCTTTCCGCAGGCAGCAAGAAGGGGGGGGGCCCCAACCCCCAACCCTACAACGCACGCGGCCGCGAGCCCGGTAGTCAATTTCCCCACATACACACCACTCTGACTTCCCCTCTCCCCCCCACCTGCACGCACGCATTATACCGTCACTTCCCTGCTAATAATTTTATCGGCTTGATACTATTGAACCAACCATGATGAACCCCCAAGTTTAAAAAAATTTAAAAAAATGTTTCAAAAAAAATTAAAAAAGTATAGACATTTTTAAAATTTTTAACTTAATTGTGTGTGTGTTTGGGGGTGTGGGGTGGTTGTGGTGTGTGTGGGGGTGTTGAAAGAGAAGGGGAAGGAGAGAGAGAGAAGAGAGAGAAAGGAGAGGAGAGAAGAGAGAGAGGTAGGGGTTGGGGGGATAACACTTCCTAGTCATTTAAAAACGAAGGAAACCAAAAAAATGGGTAAACCGAGATAGATAAAAACCCCAACAAAAAAAACAAAAAAACAAAGGAAGGAAGGAAGGGGGAAAGGAAAGACAGAAAAGGAAGAAATGAAGAAAAGAAAATAGAATGAAATACAGCGAAAAAGACAGAGAAACGATAGAGAGAAGAAAAAAAATTCACTCTAAAAAGTGAAAGAAAGGGGAGACGAACAAAAAGGGGGAAAGAAAGATAAGAAAACAAAAAGAAAAAAAGGAAGGAAAGAGGGGGAAGGAAAGAAAGAAGAAAAAAAAGGAAGAAAAGAGAGAGAGAGAAAAGGGGAGAGAGAGAGAGGAAGAGGAAGAGGAAACGAAGGGAAAAATGATTTTTTTAAAATGAAAAACATAGACGGGAAAAAAAGGGAGAGGAAAAAACAGAAAGGAGAGAAGGAAAAAAGAAAAAAAAGAGCGAACAAGAGCAAAAGAAACAAGAAGAAAACAGAAAGGATGGATTAAAAAAAAAAAAAAGGGGGGGGGGAGGGGGAGAGAACAAGAAAAAAACCAAAGAACTAGAAAGGAAAAAAAGGGATAAGGGAAAAAAATAAGAAATAAAAAAAAAAGAGAGAAACAAATACAAAAAATGAAAAGAAATTGAGAAAAGAAAAAAAAAAGGGAAAAAAAACTGGGGGTTTTCTGAACAAAATTCCCTTCAACACACTCTTTATCAATTATTTCTGGGGTTTCCTGTTCAACTCTTCACTTTTGGGCCCTCCTTTGTTAAAGTCACAACCCCCTCCCCGTCCCGCCCCAAAATCATTGCAACTCTCAGAGCACACACACACATACACGCACACGCACACACACACGCGCGCACACACACACACACAGCACGCACGCACCACACACACACACAACACACACACACACGCTCAAACAAAGGGGGAGGGGTGTGGTGTGTGAAGGAGTAAATACGGCTTAGTTGTGTCTGGGTAGAGTCAGTTTACCTAGTCAGGGACACCTATAACTGGAAACAGGGCCCAGTGGTTATAGTCTCGCCTCGGTAGCCGGGTTATCTCGGTTTCCTGGTTCAAGACTTGTCATGTATGTGTTTTATTTATTTATTTATTTATTTATTTATTTATTTATTTTACCTGCAGATGTTTATTTTTTTGAGAGCGTGCTGTACTTTGGAAGGTAATGAGGGCCGACGGAATCATGGATGCCTTCGAGCGAGTCTGTCCGCGCTGTTCGTATCAGCCGCCATTGTTTCAGCCTCCCGCGAGAGTTTGTGGCCCCCTAGCAACTCTATGATAATGAGGCCCGCGCGAGCCGCGAGCCGGTGAGGTCTATGCTCACATCATGCTGGACATAGATCAGTTCATTCTGCTGGAAAGGAAAATTGTGAAATGTACCCAAAGATGCCTCCATCCTTAACCTTTACCATGTTTACTGGGTCTTCAATGACTCGATAAAAACATATTTTATGAACAGAGCTATGCTCACAAAATCTTAGGAGTTTGTCAACGATCTTAATAGCCATTGGTCACAGAAATTTCATGTATGGGCACAATCAAAGAGCATAATTAGTCGCAGTTTTCCCAGGACCTATACATTATAAATGGTCACACATGACCCATGCCATCAGGTGAGGAATAAGCTTCTGATCCGCTTTATCAGGTGTGGGTCAAACAAGACCGACGTGATCTGAATAGGGATAAGCAATAGCAAAATATGTGGGTCTTGGGCGACCCGCACGAATGGGTATGTGTAGTCAGAAACATCATCAAGTAAAGGTTAACATGGAGAAATCATGATTACCCCCCCCCCCCCCCCCCCCACACACACACACACACACAGGAGACACTGACACAGGCGCGCACACTGGAGGAAGCATTCTACAGAAAGAACAGGACTCGCAGTGAGAAAATCTTTCACTCACAAAGACATGATGCTAACAATGACAACTGACAGCAATTTGAGTAAATTTTATTGAATGCATCATCTGTAGCATGAGTAAGCATTCTTTTTTTTTTTCCAAGAAAATGATAACTCCATTAGGTCCACTCCGTTTTAACACATTATTAGAATTAAATTATATCATTGCATCTGTTTGTACGCTTTTCTTCTTTTCTTTTTTTTCTTCATTGTTTATGAGAGAAATCTGAGATGTTATGCCTTTAACAAGAACATGCTGTCTGAATGCTTACGATACTTTCATGGTAGTAAATACTAGAATGACAATGTTGCCCCATTGTACACATTTACACTATGGTATATTGATGCAATCAGTGAACTGAAGGATGACAGTGTTGCCCCATTGTACACATGTACACTATGGTATATTGATGCAAATCAGTGAACTGAAGGATGACAATGTTGCCCCATTGTACACATGCACACTATGGTATATTGATGCAAATCAGTGAACTGAAAGGATGACAATGTTGACCTACTCTTTTTCTTGAATAGTAGAAACATATTTCATAACAAGATATTTACAAGTTGCGTGTAAATAAAAAAAGACACAAAAATTAGGGGAGAAGGTATATGTGGAGTAGGGTGCTTACAGCAGTGAGACACCCCCCCCCCCCCCCCCCCCCCTCTCCTAGCCTCCACATACAAATTACATATTAAATTTTTTTTTTCAAATGAAAATTTAAAAAATGAGAGATTTGCTTTGATTACAATGACATGGGATGTTGAAAAAGAAAATCTTGATACATGAAAGTTTATACCACAGGCAAGTCTAGAATCATTACATTTGACAGTAAACTGAATAAACAGTAAACAAGTGAGGTATTTTTTGCTCCCATAAGAAAACCTAACACAGAGTAACTTTTATTCAAGACTGGCACAGCCTTTTAAACCTGAATAAAGTTTTTCATAACAAGATATTTAAGATGTTGCGTGTAAATCACAAAAGACAACAAAAAGGGGGAGAAGGTCAATGTGGAGTAGGGTGCTTGCAGCACTGAGTCAACTGAATATTTAACAGTTGTTGAGGAGTTTCTTATTATGTACAAATAGACATGTTCTGTATATTTTTATTTACATATTGCTGTGGAGTAGGGTGCTTGCAGCACTGAGTCAACTGAATATTTAACAGTTGTTGAGGAGTTTCTTATTATGTACAAATAGACATGTTCTGTATATTTTTATTTACATATTGCTGTGGAGTAGGGTGCTTGCAGCACTGAGTCAACTGAATATTTAACAATTGTTGAGGAGTTTCTTATTATGTACAAATAGACATGTTCTGTATATTTTTATTTACATATTGCTGTGGAGTAGGGTGCTTGCAGCACTGAGTCAACTGAATATTTAACAGTTGTTGAGGAGTTTCTTATTATGTACAAATAGACATGTTCTGTATATTTTTTATTTACATATTGCATGATTTTTCTGCCCTTGAAATCAGTTCTCTGTGTAATCTGGGGAAAAATACTATGATTAATGAATAAAATAATGTAAAATAGCAACATTGGGTGTGTGTGTGTGTGTGTGTGTGTGTGTGTGTGTGTGTGTGTGTGTGTGTGTGTGTGTGCGTGCGAGATGAGAAAAAGAGAAGTGAATTTCAGTGAAGCACACACACACACACACATATATATTATATGGAACACACCATCTTGTCATGACTTTTATCATCATTGTTGGAACAAGATCTTCTGATCATTTTGATGTACATAGATTATTTCAAGTGACTGATATACATTTATGGTATTGGAATATCTAACCAATTAATAACTAATAAAAACTGCCATTGAAATACGGTTATTTATTTATTCACCATTGGTCTTATTACCTTGTTTGTGTGTAAGATAAGATAAGATAATGTTGCTTATAGCCCAGCCGACCGCAGAGGGCGACAGGGCTGTCACCACGTTAAAATCAACTCACCAGTCATTTTAAAAAATAAAAAAAAAAAAAAAAAAAAAAAACACTTTCACACATCTCGTTAAATGACATCGTCTACAAACGAACCAGAAACTTTGTTAAAAATCCTTCTTCCGTAAAATCTCAAATCAGATGAAAAATGTTAATTTCTCTCAAAAACCCAAGGATCACGTCAGGCGGGACATCCCTGAACAGGATCTTCATGGACTCCGCTGTAAAATGTTTGTGTCTCACATCGTGCAAGTCCCAACACTCTAAAAGAACATGTTTCATTGTGAGTGGTGCATGACATGGAATGCACCACGGAGCTTCTTCACTCTTTAAAAGGTAAGAATGGGTCAAATACGAATGGCCGGTGTGCAGCCGGCACAGAACCGTTTCCTCTTTACGACCACCCGACGTAGATGGGAGGAAGTCTTTAAGGTTTGGACGGATCTGAAAGAGTTTGTTATTCGTCTGTGTGTTCCAATCCTCCTGCCAGAGGTCTCTCACATAATCGTTAATTTTGGGTTTCACATCTGAGCAGGGGATATAAGTGTTGGACAGTTTCTCTCTTGTGGCGTTCTTGGCTAAACGATCAACCATTTCGTTCCGCCGATGCCAACATGGCCAGGAACCCAAGCAAGAGTAATGTTGTAACCGTCCGCCTTCAACTTGCTAAAAAGTTTAAAAAAAAGCAAAAGTTCTGGATGCTGAAGGTTGCGGCCAGCTATGGCCTCCAAAGCTGACAGCGAATCCGACAGAACCAGAAAGTCCCTCCTCGAAGAATGGGAGATTATCTTCAAAGCCAGTACTAGAGCAGTAAGTTCAGCAGAATAGACAGAAGCATCTGAATGTATATGTTCCAACAATATCTGAGAAGGAGCCCCAGGGCAGTAGGCTGCACAGGCCACTCCATCCTCAGACTTGGAACCGTCAGTGAAAACTTTTTGATAGGATGGGAATTTGGAACAGAGCTCGGCATACAAAGCCTTGTACGCCAGAGAGCTGGTAGACTCCTTACGGAAAGCTGCGAGATCGAAACGAATTCTGGTGTGAAAAAGGTCCATGGAGGTTGATCCGGAAACTTGGAAAAATCGGAAACTACTCCCAGGTCTATACCCGCATTCCGCACGTGAGGCTGCATACGAAGCCCAAACGGCGGAATACATTTCGGGTTTGTTTCAAACTTACTTTGGAACGGAGGGTCAAAAACACAGTCATAGGCAGGATTCAGCGGTTCTGAGAACAGTCGGATGTAATAATTCAAAGACAGTTTCAGCCTGCGATTAGACAGTGAAGGTTCACCTGCCTCTGCGTACAGGCTGTACACAGGGGTGGTGCGGAACGCTCCAAGACAGAGACGAAGCCCTTGATGGTGGATAGGGTCCAAGAGTTTGAGGTAAGATGATCTTGCGGAGCCGTAGACAGCACAACCGTAGTCCAGTTTTGAACGGACCAGGGCTCTGTAGAGGTGCAACAAAGTTTTCTTATCAGCGCCCCAGTCGGTGTGTGCTACGACCCGCAGAATATTCAGTGCCTTTTGGCAAGCAGTTTTGAGGTTTTTAATATGGCTGCGAAAGTTAAGTTTTTGGTCAAAAATGACTCCCAGAAATTTGGCCTCTTTAACAGCTGGAATGAGAGATTTCCCTATTTGAAGTTCAGGATCTGGAAAAAACTGACGGAAATTATGGAAGTGAATACACTGGGTTTTTGTAGCAGAAAAGGTGAAACCGTTTTCATCCGCCCACCGATGGATTTTATCTACGCAAAGCTGGAGCCTGCGCTGGACACTCGGGTACAGGCTTCCAGTTGCGTAGACAGCAAAATCATCCACAAACAATGAGCAGTCTGAACCCTGCTGAACTGATTGAACAATGTTGTTGATCTCAATACTAAAGAGGGCAGGAGATAGTATGCCCCCCTGTGGAACACCCAACTCCTGCTCGTGGACATCAGAGAGAGTGGTGCCAACCCGGACCTGAAACTGTCGTTCTGCCAAAAAATTTTGAATAAAAAGCGGAAGATGACCTCGAAAACCCAGATCGTGGAGATCATGAAGTATCCCGACTTCCAGGTGGTATCGTAGGCCTTCTCCAAGTCAAAGAAAATTGCCACTGCATGCTGTCTGTTTAAAAAAGCGTTCCTAAGTGTAGATTCCAGACGAATCAAATGGTCAACTGTACTACGATGTTTGCGGAAACCACACTGTTCTTTCGCCAAAAGGCCATCGGTTTCGAGTTTCCACATGAGCCTAGCATTGACCATTTTTTTCCATCAATTTACGGGACACAGCTGGTCAAAGCTAGGGGACGGTAGTTAGATGGATTAGAAAGATCTTTTCCAGGTTTGGGGATGGGAATAATGAGGGCTTTCCGCCAAGAGGGTGGAAAGCAACCTGTAGTCCACACGTGGTTGTATACCTGTAACAGGATGTTCAGACCTTCCTGCGGAAGATGTTTCAATAGTTGATAATGTATGTCATCTATACCTGGAGAGGAATCGCTGCAAGAGAGTAGGCAGATTTCAGCTCGTTTAATGTAAAAGGAAGATTGTAGTCTTCCATGTTGTCGGATGAAAAGTTGCAGGGAGATTTTTCTTTTAGGGCTTTGTGTTTGACAAAAGTGACTGATTTATTAGAAGAGGAGGAATTCTTTCAATGGTTGAAGCAAGCAGATTAGCAACTGCTTTCTTTTCTGTTTTTAAAGAATCCGAAAACTTGAGATGGTTCACAGTGGGACAGGTGTTCTTCCCTTTGATTTTCTTAATGATGTTCCAACTTTTTCTTAGAAGTTTTTGATGTCAGCCTGGAGCAGAAGCTTCTCCAGGACCGACGTTTACTGATTTTAAAAGTGTGTCTTGATTTAGCACGGAGTTTCTGAGGGGCTCGAGCGTTGGGACCCGAAGGTCGTTGGTATACCTGACGCTGAGCCCGTTTTCTAACTTTGGAAATTTGTTGGCATTCTGAATCGAACCAGGGTGTTTTTGGCATTTGAAGTTTATCGGAAGACACTGGAATACAGGCCTTAGCACATTTAATCATAGTGTTAGTCAGTGATTCAGCTGGGTCAGGACTCTGAAAAAAATCAGTGTCCTGGAACTCCTTAGAAACAGTGGCTGCAAATAGATCCCAGTTTGCTTTCTTATAATTTAAATGCTGAGAGACAGAGACGTGTTCAGTTATTACAGGTTGTAGAAGGACAGGGAAATGGTCACTTCCGTGCAGATCGTCATGGACAGACCACTCATAGTCCAGGACCAGCGAGGGGTCACAAACCGACAAATCCAAACACGAAAGTGAACCTGAGGAAGAGTGGAGATAAGTTGCAGATCCGTCATTCAGACAACACAAATCCAAGTCTGATAGGACATCCTCAATCAGCAGACCTCTGGGTGACGTACCGGCACTACCCAAAGAGGATTGTGACCGTTAAAGTCACCCAACAGCAAAAAAGGTCGAGGGAGTTTTCTATCAGACTGACAAGGTCCTGACGACAAACCGGGACAGAAGGTGAGAGATAAAGAGAACAGATTGTCACAGTCTTGTGGAGAGTGACTCTCGCAGCTACAGCCTGAAGGGAGGTAGACAGAGTGACAGGACTATACAACAAAGTTTTGTGTAGGAGAAGGGCAACACCGCCCGACAGTCCCAACGTGGATGGTTGTGCAGGTTTCGAAAGAATATTAAAGCCAGAAAGAGTAAAGGTCTTCTGGCTTTGAATTTGAGTTTCTTGAAGAGCCACGACAGAAGGTTTTAGAGACTGACATAGAAGCTGCAGCTCCTCGAAGTTGGAATTTAGACCACGGATATTCCAATGGAATATTGTATTATCCATGGTGCAGAGGGCGAAAAGGAGAGAGATCAGGTCATCTCCTCCTCAACATCTGCTGCTAAAGCTGTAAATTTGTTGCTTAATTTCACTGGACTATCTGCAGACCTGCTGGCAGACTTGCCAACAGGCGAAGAAGGTCTGGATTTGGGAGATGGTGGAGGTTTCTTCTTCATCTCCACCATCTCCACACTGGGTTGTTGAACTCCCTTGCCCGCACGGGCACTGGACATGGGAGTTTGAGGTGCGGGTGCTGGTTTTTTCATCTGCCCAGCAGCAGATGTTGTAGACTGCTGGGCAGTCTGAGGGGTGGCGGATTTTTTGCCTCCACCAGGGGGAGTCTTTTTGGGTTGGAAGGTGGTGGACTTGCTACCACCAGAACTGACAGATCTTACTTGCAATGTCTTCGAGAACATGAATTCATCAGTCTGGCAGCAGACTGACTGAGTAGGAACTATGGGAGCTTTCTTGACAGCCGAAGCATAGGAAGAAGCTGTCGGCGTCTGACTGCCCACAACCTGTTTCCGGCTTCAAAAAATGAGATCTTCTTTTCCGTTTTAACTCGTTGTATAGCAGATTCTTGAATCCAAAGGGGACAGTTTCGTGAAGAGGAGGGATGGTCGCCACCGCAGTTAGCACAATGTGCCGGATCATGACACGGCCCATCATGGGTTGCCTTGCAGCAAATACCACATACCTCCTGCCCAGAACAGCGCTCCCTGACATGGCCAAACCTCTGGCACCTGAAGCACCTCAATGGGGGCGGCACATATAGCTGAACATGAACATTTAGGTAACCAACTTTGATGACCGGAGGCAGCACAGGGCTGCAGAAGGTCAGAAAGAGGGTGTTGGTGGCCACTCTCTCTGAACCCTTCCTGACCGTCACCCTGCGCACCTCCGTCACACCCTGGGACGCCAGCTCCGTTTTTATTTCTGCCTCTGAAACACCCGTTAGATCTCTGCATCGAATCACACCTTTGGATGAATTTAATTGTTTGTGGGGAGTTACCTGATCTCCCCGTCCACAAGTTTTGTTGCTTTCTGCAGCTGTTCAGATTGTTTTTGTGATTTGCTTTGAATGAGAAATGAGCCATTCCTCAACCTCTTGATGGACCGAGGGTTGCCTGCTATTCCTTGAAAACCCTTTTGAATGGCAAACGGGCTCAGAGCTGAAAGGGGTCTTTCCTGCTCCGTCCCCTCCATCACGAGCCAGGAAGCCCAAAAACCTGTCTTCTGTCGAACTTCGGTATCAGAGTCACTATCTGTATGACAATCCCCTGAAATAGGGGATGCTGCCTTCCTCTTCCTTTTGGGGGGAATGTTTTTTAAAGAAGTCATATTTAGTTTATTGTGATTCATCTCTCCCTTACCCACCCACCTTGGAGTCCAACTAAAGGGGCCAGGGCCAAGAAACCAATGTCTTGACCCCTTCCAGGCTTCGGGAGAGACATACGACACACAGACACCACCAACCCTATCCCCCTGATCATGCTCAACTCCCGGGAACAGAGAGCTGAGCACTGCAGGGGTTTACTTGGCCAGCAAGGGGACTGTCTGTCTTGACCCAACCCCAAGAAGGGGAGCCGATTAGTATACCGGGCCAAAGTGTACTCCCTGTCTAGGAGAGGTCCGAGCCAAAGTGATGTGTTGAGAGCGCTGGCCCTCTCAATCACCAGGATCTCATTCCCCTCCGACACAGGTCGCACCGCACGGCAAACGCGGCGGATCTTAAGGAGACCACAGAGAGAAAAGGAGTGTGTAAAAGAAGACTTGAAGGGGAGACGAAGATAGAAAAGGGCCAAATAAGGAAGGCAGAAAACAAAGAAGACAGAATAGGAAAAAGGTGGGTTACTATTTGTCTGGGCCCTCACTCCTAACCTTTCTGACATGGGAGACCCTACCAGGGGCATCAATTCCTACCACGTAATGCTTGGCCAGTCAGCAACTTGGGCTATACAGGCCTAGAAGCGTTCATAACAACTAACCATCTAGCTGAGTTGTTTGTGTGTGAATGAGAACAAAAAAAATAATAGAGTATTACACTGCCAAACATCATCCTCTTTCTTGATAACAAACAGTACCACCATTTGGATGTTTGCTCTCAAGTCATGCCATAACCAGTACACCATTTGGATGTTTGCTCTCAAGTCATGCCATAACCAGTACACCATTTGGATGTTTGCTCTCAAGTCATGCCATAACCAGTACACCATTTGGACGTTTGCTCTCAAGTCATGCCATAACCAGTACACTGACCCAAATGAATGTTGCTACAAACAGAAAGAAAAAAATCTTCATGCATACCAATCAAAATTCCAAAACAAAATTAACAAGAAATTAAAAAGATTTTTAAAAAATTGTAAAAGCAAAGATATTTGCATAAATGAGAGAAAGGAGTGAGTGCTTTTAAGATAGGTAAAGGCACGTTGGTCACATGCATCAATCATAATGATTGAAATGAATCTGAACACTTCTCGCCAACCATCAGCTTGCATAGTGATGTATACACTGGACCTCTTATATATGGATTATAAACTTGTTCCCTAACTTGAAATGGATTACAAACTTCATTATCTATATTTTTGCATGCCAGTGTGAATTTGGCCAAACACCTAAAGTTGGCTTTAGTTTAAAGCGTTTTTTTTGGGGTTTATTATATATATATTTTTTATATATTTTTATATTTATTTTATATAAAATATATATATATCCCAGTTTTTTAATTTTCTGCAAGGACCCCATGAAAATTTTTTCCACGTTCTCCCAATCAATCAAAATTTTGGGAAAAAACATTTTCGTGTCCTCCCCCCCCCCCCCCAACCCCAACCAACTCCCACTTACTCCCTCATGGGGGGGCCTGACAAAAAATTCAGAAAAGGGTTTGCAAAAGGGATGCACATCAGAAAAATTTTATCAGGATAGAGTTTTTTTTTAAAAACAGCAGGAGGGGGAACTTTTTAGTTTTGAAATGGGAAAAAACTTGATAGCCCCTTGATTTTTCCCACAAACGGGAGGGGTCTTGATTAACATTCGTATTGAGCAATAAAGGGGCCCAAATCCAACCACCGGGACCTTTAAAAATGTTCAATGAAAGGATTACCACAGTTCAAAACCACAACCCCTTTAAAGGAAGAACTTCTTTTGTGTCCCCCCCCCCCCCCTCCCAAAACACAAACTGCCCTTACCCCCTCTTCGGGGGGGCCTGCCCGAAAATTCAGAAAAGGTTGGGCCATGACTGCAATCAGAATAATGGACCTCCCCGGTGAAAAGGTTTTTCAGAAAATTCAAAAAAATTTGGTACTTGGGGTGGGCGCCTAGCCGGGGCCCAGCATAAAAGGGGGGGCCACAAGCTACAACCTTTGAAGCAGGGTAAAGGGGGGAGAGGGGCCCGATGGTCAGAGAGAGGGGAGAGAGAAAAACAGACTCTCTCTCTCTCTCCACACACATGCCCCACACAACATACGGCGCGCGCGCGTGCGGCGCGCACCCGGATTTTCTCTCTCTCTTCCCACCCCCATCCCCCCCAAAACCAGGGTTCCTTCTCTCTCTCTCATTTCTCTCTTTTCTCTTTTCTCTTTCAAAAACCCACAAAACAAAACGTTGTCTCTCTCTCTCTCTTTCAAAAAAACCCCACACACACACCACACACACATACGGCGCACCGTGCGTTCTTCTCTCTCCTTTCTCTCTCTCTCACAAAACCCCCAACCGTGTTCTTTTCTTCTTCTCTCTTTCCCCCACACACCCCACACACGTTTTTTCTCTCTCTCTCTCTCCTCTTTCTCAAACACATACACAACACACACACACAAAAACACACACGTTTTGTCCCCCTCTCTCTCTTCTCTCCCCCTTTTTCACACACCCCCAAACACACACACCCCGGGGTGCGCGCCTTACACCAAAGGGCTCACTTTGAAAGTTTTCCTTAGACCGTCCCGGGGGGGGGTAATTTATTTAAACCAGCGCCCTTGGTCAGTTTGGGCTTACCCCCACTCGCGGTTTCCACCCAGCCCACTCTTCTTCCCCCCCCCCACCCACCCTCCTTCCCCTTTTCCCCTTTTTTTCTTTTTTCTTTTTTTTTTTTTTTTTTTTTAGGGGTTCTCTTTCTGCCTAAAGGGCCCGCCCCCCCAAAAAGCCCCAAACTCCCATTTCTGCTGCCCCCTCTGCGCATTTTTTGTAAGGACCACTTTCCCAGTAAAACAGTCAAGGGGGAAAGTTCATCCGAGGTTTTTTCGGTCGGGGAAGAAGGGGGTTTTACAGCTCCTTTTTTTTTTCTTTTCTTCTCCTTCTCCTTTTTCTTTTCTTTTTTTTTTTTTTTAATGTTTTTTTTTTTCCCCCCCAAAAATCTTTCAAAGGGTTAAGGCGTTAGTTTTGAATAAAGATCTTCTTTTGTGACGCAATTTTTTGGATATTTTTACAGGGCGTTATTGTCATTAGGTGGGTCAAAATTTAAACCCTTTGTATGGAAAATCTTGATGTTATCAAAAAACGGAGGCAAATTTTGTTTTTTCCTCGATAAAGTACGGGTTTTTGAGAGGTGCTGTTTTTTGGGAAAGGGTTTAATGAGGGCCGAGGGAAATTCTTGGTTCCCTTTTCGAGCGATTTCTGTCGCGCTGTTTTTATCAGCCGCCATTGTTTCGGCCTCCGCGGGCTTGGGGGCCCCCTAGCAACTCTATGAAAAGAGGCCCCCCACGAGCGCGACCCGGTGGGGGTTTACTCGGTTAAAAGATTTTTTTTCCTTTAAAAACGGGCAGAAAAGGGGAACTTCTAGTGTGAAAAAAGAAAACTTGATAGCTCATGAGATTCCACAAACAGGGGGGGTTTTTGGGATTCAAAATTCAGTTTTGAGAAATTTAAGAAGCCCAAATCCAACCCCTGCCCCTTGAAAATGTTAAATTTGTAGCATTACCACAGTTCTCCCAATCAATTAAATTTGGAAAAAAAATTTTTGGGGTGCCCCCCCCTTGCCCCCCCAACACCCCTCCCAACTTACTCCCTTTTTCAGGGGGCCTGACAAAAAATTTCAGAAAAGGGTTTGGCCCCATGACGGCACTTTAGATATAATATTTCTGGATAGAGTTTTTTTTTTTTAAAACGCAGAAAGGGGGAATCTAGTGTGAAAGGGAAAAATTGTTTGCTCATGAGTTTCCCAAAAACGGGGGGTCTTGATTACATTTTTTGTATTAAAGAAATTTCAGAGACCAAATCCAAAAAACCCTGCCCTTTAAAATTTGTTAAGAAATCTGGGAAAAAGCCCTTTTCTGAAATTGCAAAAGAAAGAAATACACAAAAATGATTTGCTTTTTGCAATTTTTTGTTTTTAGGAATGGTTAGTCGGTGTGGCATATGGGTGAAAGTTTTTTTCCCTTTTCCCAATGATCTCTCCACAGGGATCCCCTTATGGAATTCTTTCTGTCCATTTTTTTGAGTTTTGGGGGGGGGGTTCTGTTTTTTTTTTTAAAGAGGGCGGGAATTTTAAACTTGCACATCTTGGGGGGGGGCAAACAGTCCTGACTTTTAAACCCCTTATCACCCCAATTACAGAACCCTTTTTCCTGAGTGGGCAAGGGCACTTTTTCAACAATTTTTGAGGGTTCACTTGTAGCCCCTCCCATGGGCTTTTCAAAAATTTTTGGAGGTCAGCCCCCTGGTGTGACACCCGAAAAGGGAATTTTTTATGGTATTTCCTTTGTTTGTAGGCTGAGAAACTTTTCCCTTTTGGGAAAAGGGGAGGGTTAGATGGCTGCTTGATTCGTTTCCCCTTTTGGGATTAGAATTACCCTGGTGTTTGGAAACTTTTTTCAAAAATTCAGTTGGGCATTTGTATCGAAAAAGCTTACCCTGGGGCCACCAATTTTTTCAGACCATTGAAAAATGACATCTAGTTTAATCCATGTCAAAAAAGTTTGTTTTGCACAGATAATCGGGAAACCAAAAACATGCGGCCTAATTCAAAGTGGGGGTAGTGGGTCTCGCTTCACTTTTTTTAAAAAGGAACGATTTTCGGAGAAAAAACATGAGCTTTTTTTCGGGAATTTTTTGTATCTAAGATGATTCACTTTTGGTTCCCCAAAAGCCAAAGAATGCACCCTTGAATTTATTAAAATTTTTTTGTCCATTTGTAAAAATGCTAAGTTTATCTGACTTTTAATTGAGTAACACAAAGGTTTGGGGCTCTGTTGCCCAAAGTTTTGTCTAGATTGTCATCCTTTACCATCACCATACTCTCTTTTAATATTTCGGGAACTGGGGGGTTCTTTCTGTCGGGAACGACGGGTTGGGGAAAATGAGGGGGAATTAAAAAAAAATCATACATTTGCAGAGTTTCGGGCCCTATACGGGTTTAAAGGTTTTGTTGTTTCCGAGTGTTTTTTTTTGATTTAAATGTATAAGGCTTTGGGTTTTGTTTCCAAACACAGTCATTAGAACGGTATAACCGGCTCAAAAACCCCACTGTCATTATCTGACATTTTTTGGGGAAAAGATAAGGTTCTTCCTGTTCTTAATTTCCCCTTTTAAAGGGTGTCCCCTTTGCTACTTTTTTCTACCTTGTCACAGTGACATAACAAATAAACAACAAGCAATTTTTTCTGGGCTTTTCAAAATTTCCCCTTAAAGACAGTGTGGGCCCTTTCTTTTTTAGCTGCGGCTGCTTTCTTTTCTTCAGAAAGTTTTGAGTTTCCCGCTTCTTTCTCTTTCTGTTTTACTTTCTCTTCTCCCCCTGAACACTGGGTTTGGGGGCCCTGTCCAGGGAAATTTTACACTGGGGGAAAAGCATCCTTTTGGGTCGGTTCCCTGCCGTTAAGGTTTCCTGAAAATATATTTTTGTTTTTTAAGTCTCAAAAATTAAAATGAGGCCCTTGTTTTTTGCAGTCCCATTTTTTAAAGTTCATTGTTTTTTTTGTAATGTGTGGCCCTTTTTTAAAAAGTAAATTTGTGTATTTTTACTGGAAGTAAAAAAAACACTCTTGCCCACATGTATAGTAAAATGCACACAGAGAAATACTTCCCCAAAAAAACCCCAGAAACGGGTTCTATTTTTTTTTTTTTTTTAAAACAGATCGGGTTTTTTGTTTTTTTTGTGAAAAAAGCTGCAAAAAAATGCATTTTGTATGAAGGGGGAAAATCAGGGGGAAAAATTTTTCTTACCCAAAAAACACGTACACCCCAATTTTTGGGCAAATGCATTTTTACCCAGTGACAGTTTTTTATAAAGCTGATCAAAATTTTTTAATGGGTTTGTACAAAAAAAAATTGTTTATTATGCAAACCCCAATCCAAAAATTTCAAGAAGTTCAGGAAAAAAAACTATTTTCTTGTTTGGTCATTTTTAAAGCTTGATAAAAATTTCATGAGATCCTTCGGTTTCTTGATAATTTTTTCCCTTCCCTCTTTTTTGCACTGTTGAACTGTTTTTTTCCCTTTTCTAAATAAACCACAGACATTTAGTAAAAAAATTTTCTTTTGGGAAATGTTGCTTTGGAAATTTTTGGGGGAACCTTATGATTCTTAAAAATTTAATCTTCCCCAATGATGTAGCTCATATAACTTTTAAACGGGAACCCCTTTCACTCATTTCAAAAAGTAACATTTTTTTTTGGGATTTTTTAAATATCTATTTTTTGCCAAGTGAAACTGCAGCTCAATCCCTTATGCTACTGATTTTTTGGTTTTAAAATGCCCCCCTTTATCAAAACTTGTTGAAGGAGAAAAAAAAAGTTTTTTAAAAAAAGAAAAAAAAATTTGGGAAAAAATTGATGGGTGTGGGGGACGGGACAGGGTGTAGGTAAAAATTGATTGCCCAAAAACATTGGCTTTTCCAAAGCAGAGAATAAAGAAGAAACAGTTAACAACTGGATTTCTATTTAAACTGTGTTTTAAAAATTTAAATCAAATCTTTTAGTAAAATTTCACTCTTGATTAGATATAAAATAAATTTATCACACTCAGTCTGCAAGGGGTTGAGAAGAGCTAGGAGAGAGAGAGGAGGAGAGAGAGGAGAGAGAGGGAAGAGAAAAGAGAGGAAAGGGAACAATGAGAGAGGGGAGTGGGGGATAGAGGAGAGAGAGATGGGAGGAGAGAGAGAGAGAGGGGAGTCGTTCATGGTTTTTTAAGATAAAAATACGGGGGAAAAACAAAAATAAATTACCTTTCTGGACATCCTGTAAAGGGTCCTGCGGATTTAAATGGGGAAAACGATGGCCCGTTCATTTGGTTTCCATTTGTCTCCCCTTTACGCGATCGCCCACTGCTGTCGGCGTTTTTTTATTTTCGGAAATGAATGGCCCATTTTCGATGCAAAACCCCCCAAAAACACCACTGGGCATTGTGTTTCGTCGGGGAAAACGCCCAAAAAATTTTGGCACAAAAAGAAGAAAGTTGTGTTTGTTTAAAAACGGGCGTAGCTAAACCCCGGGGGAAGTTCAGGTTACCCCTTAAGCCCAGGGCCACCTCGCGGATTCCCCGGGAGTTTTTTTGTAAAGCCAATGACCATTACGACAAAAAAGCAAAAGGAGGGGGAAGGCGAAAACGTAATTTTGGTGTTTCCTTTAAATTTTTTTTCTGATGTGCATTTGTTAAACTTCTCGTTGTGAAAAATTTAAAAAAAGGGAAAAACATGTACTTTAGGGTACAAAATTTAAATAGGGTTTTTTGTACGCTCTTTTCGGGTTTTTTGGGTTCTTGTCGATGCAAAGAGACGAAAGGACACCCTCCCCTCCCCATTTTGACCTTTTTTTTTTTTTTCCTCCCCCACTTGTGGGTGAAAATAATTTTTTTTATTTCCCAACAAGTAGGGGATATGCATCCCACACCCCAAGGGCCCCCATGTTGGTTGTGATACATGGGCAAAAAGTTTCATATTTGGGGTTCTTGTCAAAATAAATGTAACCGCATGGTTTCAAAAAAGTGGGGTCAGTGCAACACTTTTTTTCCCTGCGGTTTGGTGTTTTGTCACGTGACTTATTTAAAAAGGAAAGTGGGAAATACAAAAAAACAAATCGGGGAAGAAAAAAAAAAAAAGCACATCGGGAAAAGTACCCCGGTCCCCCATTCACCCCCAAATTTAAAATTTAAACCCAGGGTATTGGTTTAAGAAAAATTTATTGCAATGAAGGGAAAAATAATGAAAATGAAATTTACAAAAATAGTCCAACAAAAAAATAAACGAATTGAAAACAAAAAAAAGAGCCCCCCCTCCAACCCCCCAACCCCCCCAAAAATTCGCACTCTGCAAGGTACTCTCACCAGTTCACTCCCCTTTGGAAACGGCCTAGTTGATAGTGGGGTAGGGTTTTCCCTGGTGCTTTTATTTGGGTCCCGGCAAAAGAATTTTCCCCTTTGGCCAAAAGAAAAAAAGATTCATAATACTTAATTTTGAAAAAGGGGGTTTTATGGCAAACTTATGAAAATTTTGAAAACCCCCCGAAGGTCGCTGGAATATTTTCGATAACCTCCACACGTTTACAGCCACTTCCCCCATTTGCCGTCTGCTCTCTCTCAACTGCGTTTTTCGTTTTGAACCCGGAAAAACTTGCCATTCATGAGCTCATTGAGTCCGAGACTGAAGAGTTTTACTCCCATGATGAAATTTTTTGTACATTGCCCCGGGGAAACTTTTGATTCAAGTCAAACCCGGGGGTTTCGGGCCCCCCGACAACTTTGAGTCGGCCCGGCGCTCGTGCTGACAGGTGAGCTATTTTTTGCCCCCCTGGTCGCTTTTTTTTTTACATTTTTTTTTGGGGGTTCGGAAAGGTGGCGCTTGGGTTTTCTACAAACGTTTTTAAGTGGAAAAAAATTTTTGGTAATTTTTTGTGTGTTGTGTGTGTCTTTTTGTGTTTATTGAGCGCGTGGTGTGTTTTGAGTAAAAGCTTTCTGGTTGCCCTGCCTTTGTTTTTTTTACCAACACTGTGGGGGCTGCGAGTGCAGAAATTTACGACGCAATTTTCAGTTTGTTTGGGGGGGATGATTTATTCAGTTGGCCAATAATGAGGTGTTCGCGCAGCGTGGGATTTTATATATATTATGTGGGGGTGTGTGTGTGTGTTTTGTGTGTTGTGGTGTTTGTGTGTTGTTGTTGTTTTTTTTGTTGTTGTTGTTGTTTGTTTTTTGTGTGTGTGTGTGTGTGGGGTGTGTGTTGTTTTTTTGTTGTTGTGTTTATGTGTGTTTTTGTGTTTGTGTGTGTGTGTGTGGGGTGTGTGTGTGTGTGTGTGTGTGTGTTTTGTGTTTTGTGTGTGTGTGTGTGTGTGTGTGGTGGGGCATGGGTGTGTGTGTGTGTTTGGGTGTGTGTGTGTGTGGGTGTGTGTGTGTGCGTGCGGGCACGGGGAAATGTCATGTAGGGGTTTCCTGCTGTTTATAAAATTTTTGGGTTTTAGTCGTGTGTAGGTGTTTATTGTTTATGCTGGGCTATTATTTTTTTTTTCTTTTTTATTTTCCAAAATGAGGACAGGGTTTAATTTAAATTTTTTTTGTTATAATTTTTATGTTTTTTTCCTGTTTGTTCCAGACTGAAGACCCCGGATGATGATGATGCCGGGCCCCCCCCGGGGTTACCAGAGTTTTCCCGCCCCAAACGTTTAGCCGGTGTCCAACTACCCCCGTGAAGACCGGGAAGTTTGCCCCAAGTCCCGACCCTCACAGTTTTTTTCCTGTGTTTTTTACTCAAGAAAATTGTGCAGTGGGTTTTTGTGACTTTTAAAAAATGAATTTTTGCCAGACTGCATGGACATGAAAAAACCAACTCTGTACAGGGATGGGTTTGGGGTTAAAAACCTGAGGGGCTTATATTCATTTTTTGCCCTTTTCATGTACTTGGCAGTGATTCGGCAACCCCAAATTGAGTGTTATTGGTAAAAGCTCCCTTTTTTGCATGGTCTGTGGGAAGACTTTTTTGTCAAAAATGAGATTCAAGGTATTTTAAGGGTTTTTTTAAAATTTTTTAAAGCTGGGATGAAAAATTTAAAAGGACAAATTTGCAAAGCTCGTTTCTACAAGATTTCATTGACGCAAATGCTTAAACTCTTCCGCCCTACATGAACCTTTGCAGTAGATGAGAGGGAAAGGTGGAAATAGGGAAGATTAAATTTTCGCCGTTTTTATAAAAAACCCAAAAAAAGATGGGGCAATTTTTAAATTATGGGTACTGGCGGGGTTCAAAAAAAGGGTTTTTATGATTTTGAAGTTTATAAGGGGAAAAAAAAACAAAGAAATAAAACCCTATGGGGTAGATATGATGTTGTTATGCGTTTGTGTAAAAGTCTTATAAAAACGGGGGTACAGAGTTTTTTTTAAAAATAAAATTTTTACAGTGGTGTCAAACTCTTGCAGGATCTCTTTACATATGGTACTGTGTGTTGCGGGGCAAAAAATTTTCAAACAAGGGAAAAGGGGGTTCCTATGGAGTTTAGGAATACAAGGTGTTTTGTAAGGGACCAAGGGGGCCGTTTTGATGAAAAGAGAGGGCAATATATTGTTTTCACAGGGGCTTATAACAAAGCTGTGGAAATTTTTATTACAAGCATAAAACAGCAACAGCAAGCAAAGTTTGTCAAGCGGAAAACAAAAGGGGAACCCGCAAAACAGACCCTTCCACATCAGGCGCCTTTGTTGTTCATGTTATTTAAACAGTTTATGTTGCTGTTGATTTAAAAATGATCTCTGTTTTGGGAAAAAATTTTAGACCTCAGAAAAAGTAACAGGTGGGGGGAAAAAATTATTTTTTCATTTTCTTTACATTGCCAGGGTAAACGTCTTTCCCCTTTTTTGAATTTGGGGTGAACCCTAATGAAGATACTGAGGAAATCAAAAGGCCTGCCGTTTTTTGGTCAGGGATTTTAATCTGGAGCTGTTTAAGAGAGGGTGGCCTCATTTAGGATGCAAAAGTTTTTCCCCTCTTTGTAAGGAAAAGCTAACGCCTGTCCTTCGGCAGATACCCCCTTGTGCCAGTCTGGGTTCCCCAAAAAACTTATTTTTAAAATTTGTTACGAAAATTTTACAAGATTTTAAAAAAAAATTTTACACAAAATTTTCAGGAAATTGTGGGCCCAAAAACCTGTTCAAACCCGAGAGGAACTGTTTTCCCTTTTAAACCCTCAGAAAGAAGTGGGAAGAGTGTATAATTTTTTACCCGTAGCAAAGGGTATTTTTATGCTGCCCCCGACTGTTGTTAATATTTACTTGAATTAAAACCCCTGCACAGTGCCCATAAACATAAAGATAGGTTTTTTTTTTTACAGAAAAAATGTCAGACTGGTCAGGGAGAAGACCCCTTTTGTTTTATAGTGGGTTTTTTACCTTCCCGCTCATTAGTTGCTCTTTTTTAGTGGGGAAACCCAGAAAAAATTTAGCTATTTTTAGGGAAAAAGTATTTTTTTGGAAAAGCATTCTGAGGGGGCATTTTTGTGTGGGGTTTTGCATATAATTGTTTTTTTTGTGTTTAGAATAGAAAAGCTATCATGCCAGTCACTTTGGTTAGCTCAAGGCCCGGGAAACAATTTTTTTTTCTTCTTGTCCCCTTTTTAATGTGTTGAAAAAAATAATAGACAAAAAAAGCAAAAATAAACAAATTTGATTTCCCCAATTAACAAATATCTTTGTGTGAAAATGGGTGGTTTTTTTTTACCATAGAATATTCTTTCATTTTTTTTTAAATTGGGTTTACAAAATATTGATTTTTAAAAGGATATTTCAAAATTTTTATGTTTTTTTTAAAAAACCAAAATTTTTTTTTTCTAAAAAATTTCCCCAAAATTTTTATTGAAAAAAAAAAATAAGGAAAAAAAAAAGAAAACAAAAAAAATTACTTCTTATTTTTTTATTGAGGTGAGCAATCCCGCTCCAAGTGGCCCGCTTTTCAGCTCTTTGTTGATCTCAATGAAGGGCTGAAAAGGGAAGCCCAGGGCAGTCGCAAATGCGAAATGGCCCACATCAATTGCTCTCGAATGCCTGTGGCGGGGGAAGAGAGTAATTTGGGACGATCTTTTCCCCGGGACCTGTTTCGCCCCGGAGGTTTTAGCCAGGGTTGGGTTCAAACAATTTTCCCCTGGGCGTGCCCAAAAAAGGGCTTCGTTCCTCTTCGCCCTTCCAGTGTTTTTTTTTGTTTTTTGTGTGGATGGTTTGGGGGTTGGGTTGGTTTAAAAAAAAGTTTCTGATCATGTCGATCACCTTGTGCAGGTAGATGCCCCCTCCCAGTTTATTTTAGATTGCCCTAGGCTTCCAAACCATGGGGAAAAGATGTGGGAGCCAGGGTGTGTTTCTGGGCACTATCGGCTCCAGTGTGGCCCCGGTTTTTGTCTGGCCCTCAAACCCTGAACAAACCCTTTTCCCCTGTCCCTCTTTCTCCCCCAAAAAAAAAAAAGTGCCCCCCCGCCACTGGCCCCGGTGATTTCTTCCGATGGGTGTATTTTTTTTCATCGTTCCCCCTGGAGTTGGGGGCGCGGTTTCCCCCTTTAAAACCTCCCACCTCGGGCTTTGGGTTTCAGCGAAAGGGCTTCCTCGCTTTTCCCGCACACCCCCCACCCAATACACACCACAAACACACAAAACCCCCACAAACACCACACACACCCCACCAAAAACACACACACAACCAGCCCGGGTGTAAGTGTCAAAAAAATTGGGCAGTATTCCATGTTAACAACCCGGGCAATTTGCAATGCATGTAAAATTTTTTGGGGGAAAATTTAAAAACTTTAAAGGGTAATGCTTTACCTCCGGAGAAGTTTATCCAGTCGATGAGGGTTTTTTTGCCCACCTGGAGCTCGCTTTGCATTCCCTTTGGGGAATGTCCATCCCCCAGAAGGGAGGCGGGGATTTCCGGGGGGGGCAGGGAAAGGTGGACCTCTGGAAACCCCGTTTTTATCTCTGCAATCAAACAGATAAAAATTGTGCTTACTGTTTGTCAAAAAAGCCCTAAAAGAGGGGGGAGAGTGGAGGACATCATTTATCAATACATCAAGTCACTAACATCACCCTACCCAATTTATTTGGTGCGGTTTCCCTCCCTGGGCACCTCCACCCCTTTTGCCTTTTTAAGTGGGTTTTTTTTGGTTTCCCCCCAGTATTTAGGTTTCCCCAAACGTGGCACCCGTTGGTCATTTTTTAAGAGGCCTCGTTTTGGCCAGCCACCCAAAAGGGCCCCTGCTTTTGTCCGGGTTTGGGAGGATGAGGGGCTGAAGCCTCCCCCTCTTCGGGAAACTTTGGGGGCTGCATTACCTCAGCCCAGGCAAACCCAAAAACGGACATTTCGGGTCTTCCCGCCTTTGAAATAAGGGAAAAAAACCTTGTCCTTTTTTGTTAATTTCGGTATTTTTTTTTTCTAACCTACTTTCACTTTCATTATTCGCTGTGTCGAGATGACGTCCTAAATGCCGGGGAAAAGGGTTTTCGTTCGTTCTTGGGGGCTGAACCAATGCACGAAAGCGTTCTGGAAGCAGCTTTTTTCACGTTCCGGGGTTTTTGGGTTTCAGAAGGAAAATTTTTAAATTAAAAAAAGGAAATTCAAGTGCAAGATGGTCAAAAAATTTTTGCGTGAAAAAGGGTGTCCCAATAAACAAAAATCGGGGGAAAAACAAAAGCACTTTGAAAAAGTTTTTCAAAGAAGAGCAAAACCCAAAATTTATTCATTTATAAAAGATTTTCTCATATTTAGGGGAAAAATTAAAAAAATCGGGAAATTCCAACACTTAAAAGGGAAGGGAAAAATAAGAGGAGGACTTGATTCAAAACATAAAAGATTTTTTTTGAAATTGATGTTTTAAAGCATGCTTTTTTTGTACCCGCAGGAAGAATGTTAAAGAAACAGGAAGATAAGATATTTATACCCAAAATTCTTGAACGAATTTAAGAAAATTTATTTTACTAATTGAGTTTAACCAAATTTTGGAATAAACTAAAAAAATTAACACAAACGTGCAATTGTATTAAAGTTTTTAAGAAACCCCATAGATAAAATGAATTATTAACAAAAATTTGATATGAATTTGAAAGGGCAATTTGGTCTGAAACTAGAATTGGGGCTGGACCAAGGTTTTCGGGAAAAAAAAGAAAAAGGGTTTAACATAAGGAGGGGCGGGAAAAAACCTAAATAGGCTTTAAATTGTATTTGATACAACGCCCCGCACCCCGTTCCTTTATCCCGAAAAAAAAAAGGCGTTATTTCAGCTTTCCGGGCCCTTAAATAACAAGAAAGGGGGAAAATATCCCAAGAACCTTTTCAAAGAGGAGGGCGGAGGGAATGGGGGGGCACAAATTTGAAATTTAAGGCCCTTACATTTTTGGGTTTTGACAATTCCAACTGATTGGTTTTCTCGGGCCACTTTGTAAATGGTTCGTTTTTTTTTTTTTTGGGTGCTGTTTGTCTGTTTTTATCTGTAGGGCGTTTGTTTTCCGGGAAAAAACAATTGCAGAGGGCAGTCTACTTTCGCTTTAGTTTTCTCTCTTTCCTCTGTGTCGGGGTTTTCCTTTGTGAACCGGGGTGTTCGTCGCGTGCAGCAGGGAAGGGGAGCTGAGGGGATTTTTTTAAAAAAAGTTTTGCCAATTGAAACTTTTAAGTCTTTTTTTCGTTCAGGGGGCATGTAAATCGGGAAAAAAAAGAAAAGAAAGTTCAAAGGATTAAAATTTTTTACTGACGAAAAGATGAGGGACTTTTGCTTCTGTCCTTAAAAAATAATCTTTTTCGTTTACCCCCACCCTTTCTATTGTTTGTGTTTGATTTTTGCGTGTGCACTGGTTTTGTGCGTGCACACACCGGGGTGTGTGTTGTGTGGTGTGTGGTGTTGGGTGTGTGTGTGTGTGTGTGTGTTGTTGGGTGGATTCTTAAAAAAAAATGGTTTAAATTTTTTTTATATGTGAAGGGGGGTATTTTTTTTCATTTCCCCTTTTTTTCAGTTTTGGGTTTTGTTTTTTGATTGTATGTTTTTTTTGTTTGTCTAAAAAATTTTTTTTGGGCCCATTTCAGGTTTAAATTTTCCCCTCTAAATTTATTTGAAAATTTTTTAAAATATGGAAATTATTTTTTTTGATTTAATTTTTTATTTTGTTATGATTGTTTTTTAATGTATTGCAGGAAATGAAGGCTTACATTTTGGTTTTACCAACCCCCGCGAAAAACCAAATCTGAAGTGGGATTTAGGCCTACAAAGAACTGAAAAGGGAAAAAGGTTGGGGAGGGGATCAAAAAAAGAAACAGTTTAAAAACAGTTAAGACAAAAACAACAAGTGATGAAAATTACTGAAGTGGGGGAAAAGATGACATTTTGGAGGAAAACATTCTTTGTACTGATGACACTGAAACCCGTGTAAATGAACTGACAGTTCAGTCACCACCACCTGACAGTGATGAGTTTGGGACGTTTTGTCAGACCGAGTCACAAATGAGCAGCCTAACAGTAGAAGAGGAACAGTTAATGAGAGGTGAACTGAACAGACTGACTCGGAAACCTGCAACTGAAAGAGGCCCTTGCCAGCAAAAAATGACTCTGCAGTCTCTGCACGATTCAAGACGACGACCAGTCAAGTACTTCACAGGACTGACTGACTTTTCAGACTGTCAGTCTGTTGGTTTTCTGGCTTCTCATATTTGCCCAGAATACAGACGAGCTCTCACTCACTTCCAGCTTTGATGTTGACTTTGATCCATATGAGACTGAATACTCCTTTGAATAACACCTGGCCTGCATCTTCTGTGTGTCAAGATCCACTGCCTCCAAAGTATTTCATTGAAACAATACATGTTCTGTTACTACAGGCTCAATGCACTGGTGTTTGGCCAGACAGACATAGTATTCACACAAGTTTGCCTGTTCAGTTTAAGGGGTATCCATGGCGACGAGTTGTGTCAACATTGACTGCTTTGAAATATTCATTGAGAGGCCTTCCAGTTCGGACACAAGTGCACTGACATGGTCAAATTATAAACACAACAACACAATTCAAATATCTCATTTCAATTTACACCTCAGGACACATTTCTTTTATATCCAAGGGAGGGGTGGCAGGGCTAGTGACAAAAAGTTTGTGAAGGAGTGGATACTTGAACAATCTCCTCCCAAATGACATTGCTTTTGGCAGACAGAGGTTTTGATATTGCTGAGCTGGTAGCAATGCAAGGGGCTGAAGTGAAATTCCTGCTTTCACAAAAGGTAAACTTCAACTCAGTGCAATTTGAAATTGAATCAACAAGAAATTTAGCACGCTTACGAATTCATGTTGAACGTTGTGATTGGGATGGTAAGCAGCAAATACACATTTCTTAGCAGCACCATTCCATAGAACTACTGTTTACTCGTACTGGGGAACAAGTAACAACTCTAGATAAAATTGTGACTGTGTCATGTGCTCTGGTTAACATATGTCCTCCTATTGTTACATAAAAGAAAGTGATACCAATATTTTGCATCAGTTGTAAAGTTATTTTTTGGGCGAAACATGCTTTCAGTATTAGCAGAAGCGAAAAAAGACAATAACTTACCACACACACACCACACACAACACACACACACACACACCACACACACACACACACACGCACGCACACACACACCAGTTACACGAACTGTTTAACGATTCCGTATTTATAAGCGCAAGAAAAGTCGCTTCTCACAATCACTGACACATGAATCTGCACAATCAACTCTTATAGTGATGCAGTGAATAATACCGAAAAAAATTTCCAGCCCGAAAAACTTTAAAAATTTTTTTAGAATAAAACGTGCCCCCCCCCCCCCCCAAAAAAAACACCACACACCCACACACCCTTC
>JAFLJL010002709.1:0-24752 GCA_018398815.1 Conus ventricosus
CGCGTGGGGCATCTCGGGGTTTTAGAGTATAACCTTTTTGGTATTTCACCTGGGGTTACCAGGGGTTTAGATGATCACCCTTTTCCTTGGGGTATTACCCTTTGGTGGGCAGGGGTTATTTGTGCCTCCTGAGGGAAGGGTTGTTATATGAAACGAGCACATGCGTCGGGGGTATGCAAAAGGGGCCATGGTTGATGTCGATATTAATTATTGTTGGATTTTTTTGGGGTTTTTTTTGATTTTTTTGTTGTGTTATGTGTGGGAAAACTAAAGTAAGACTTCAATAACCAAAAAATAACGATTATCTACAAACAACATACTGTGTGGGGTTTTCCGTTTTTAAACTAATTTACAAAATTTTTTCAGACTTTAATTTTTGTTTAATCCGGTTTTTTCCGGGCATTTTCAATAACATCATTTTCACGATACATTCTCAAATGCTCTCTTTTTTTCTTGAAAAAAAAACTACAGATTTAAATGTTCTCTAAAGTTTTTAAAACCGAGTTATATTTCTACTAAAATCCCACATTTCCCCATCATGTCCCGCTAAAAGCCATTTTGAAAATTTTCTCTTTTTAACTAATTTTTTTCTGCTAACATCACTATAAAAAGGGTTCTGCTTCCTTCAACATTTTTATAAAAGCATTCAAAAACATCACTCGTTTAGTGCAAAAAACTAAATATACCTTCATCTGCCCCTTAAAAACCCTTTCTACATGTATGCTTTGTTCCTTTAATTTGGGACAGAAATTACAATAAAATAAAATTATAGCGATAAACCTGTTTGTAATAGGTCTAGGACAAAATTTTTTTCCCAAAACCATTTGTCCACAAATTAATGAACAAGGGGGGTTTTTGTCATAAAGTTTAACTGCTCCATAGTTTTATAACAAATTTAATCTAATCCAGTTTTTTTTTTTTATCATACCTCCGCAAAAAACCCATGAGGCCTAAAAGGTAAATTAAAACCAAATTTAGTTCTGTAAATTTTTCTTTTAATCAAATGATTTTTTTGCTTGTTTTAGTCTTAAAACCCCCATTGGAAAACGACGTGGTAACTTAAGGGCAAAAAAAACGTCTAAGTTTCCAGCTAATATTAACCCTTTTTAAAGGGACTCACTAACGCCCACAACCCCTCCCTCTCCACATTTTTAAAAGACAAAAAATTTTCAAATACATTGTGAACTTCCCAAATTTTTCTGTTTGGGAAAAGAACGAAATTTTGTAGAAGCTTTTTTTAAAAACCCTTTTTCTCTTCTTGGAGGAGTACTGTTTTTTCCCCATCGGCTTTATTTAAATTTTCTTTCCGGGCTTTTTGCCTGCAAAAGATTTAAAAAGGGGCCAGAGTTGAATGTTTTTCTAAAACTTTTTGACGGCAAAAAAAATGTAAAGGGCTTTAATTTCAATTTTTTTTTCCCTTTCTAAATTGGGTTCTAAATGCCTTTGGGGTCATTTTTTCGAACTTTTTTATATTATCGGCCCAAAATTTATTTGCTTTGTTGCACGCCGACCCCTGAGGTCTCCCCTAAGGAAATCGGTCGGGTGGAGTGAATTTACTGACCCTCCCCACCCCCGCAAAACCCACAATAAAGATTACATAAAACCCCCATTTATTCACACCAGCAAAAAAAAGTTTCCCAAAACCACCAACAGCACAATTTCCAATCAAGCACTCAACCCACAACATGCACAATCACAAAAAAGCACTCCAACCCCCAAAAACATGCACGATTAAAATAAAATTTCACCATACATACACAATCACAATTACACTTTCCCCACCTATAAAATAACACAATTTAAAAAAACTTTTCCCCACCGATCCTTCAAAAACCCCAGGGAGTGCGTCCACCCCCCTGCCTCTGCAAGTCTACTGGGAGCCCCCGTCCACTAGGTGCTCCAACCCGGTGGGTTCTCGCAGGGAGTTGCAAAAAGCCGAACCCTCGACTCACAAAGGCAGAGAAGACCGTCCCGGGGGGGGGGGGGGGGGGGGAGGGGGAAACGGGGGCCTGTTACGGGAGGCCCGGAGGGGGGTCAGGCCGGCCGAAAAAACGGCGGGCTCCTTACCAGCCGGGGGCCTCGACCACGCGTGGCACCACCCACCCGCGGTCCCACCCCCGGATTTGGGGGTCTCCCCCAGCACGGGGCAATCCAGCCGTGGTCCAGCCAGAGCGTGGCCTCACCCAGCACGGGGCACCATCCATCCGCGGGTCTCACCAAGCGTGGCCTAAACCAGCACGTGGCACCGTCCAGTCCTGGTCTCAGCCAGAGCGGGGCCCTCACCAGCACGTGGCCCACCATCCAGCCGCGGTCTCAGCCAGAGCGGGGCCCTCAACCACACGGGGCCCACCATCCAGTCCGACTCCGGGGTTAACCCCCCAAAAAGGGGGGAAAAACTAGGGGGGAGGAGAGGAGAAAGGGGGGGAAAGGGGAAAAGGAAGGGGGAAAGGAAAAGGAAAAAGGGAAAGGGAAGAAGGAAAAAGGGAAAGGGAAAAGGAAAAGGAAGGAAAAAGGGTACTGAACCCCCGCGTCAGTACGTCTGACCCATGCTGTCAAATCTTAAAAGCCACTCGCATGATGGGGCAGGGGAATCTCTAAACGCACACAGTAAACCCATCGAATCGGGAATGTTCACTAGGTCTTCTCACACGATCGGAAAAACGCATTAAATCAAATTTATAAAAAAATATGAATTATCTTACCCTTCTCTCACTCACATTAAAACATTCACCTTTTTGGGAAAAAAACCAACACCCCGACCACGCTTTATACCTGCCACCCTTTGCAAATATAATTCAATGGCATAATTGTCACATTTCAAAATAACCAAATCTCCAACCACGCCCAACACAAATCATGCACGCACCTCGCGAACTAAAACTTTCCCCTTGCACACCAAACGAGGGTGGCCGAAGAATTGGGAGACCGGAAATTTTGGACGGGGAGGACGACGAGCCCAAGCAATTCCAACCCTAAATCACCGTTTCTCCCCCCCCCCACCGACTCCCGATCACCAGATGCATAAACAGGAAAAAGTTTTTTGGGAAAATAATTAGAAGGCCCGGGGTTAAAAGATTGAATTAACCAGAAAAAAGGGGGCCAAACAATATTTCCTTAAAATTTTAAAAACAAAAGAAAATTGCGCAAAAAAGAAGGAAAGCCGCTAACAACAACAAAAAAAAACAAAAAACCCCAAAACTGATGCTTACCAGCTCCCCGGGTGACCCAAAAGGGGGGTCAAACACTCTCTCTGCCCCTCTGTCCATCGAGAGGAAAAGGGGCAGGGGGCCCCGGGGAGTGATGCCCCTCCCCTTTACGGGCCCGACTTAGGAACTGAAATACCGATGTCCCTCGATGAATGTGAAAACCCAAAACCGGGACAGGGGCCTCCCAGAGACTTTTTCCGCCGGTGAAGACAAACCCTCCCTCCAATGGGGGCCCAACATGCCATGCTGCGTCACGAGTGAATACCAAACAAAAGAAACGACACGTCACGTAAAAAACAGGCGAGAGGCCGATAACCAAAAGTTCGGAAAAAAGGACCGACCACCCTGAACCTGCAGGATGAATAGCACGGGCGGGGGAATTAGAGGAGAGAGAGAAAAGCAAACCGAAGTTGAGTGAACTAACCAAGGGGCAACCGCCCCCACAAGCCACACTAAGGGGCGGGTACCCGACAAAAGCAACGACAATAAAAAATAAGTAATTTCCGCCACCCTAGGGGGGTCGAACGTCGTAGGCCTCGTGACAAACCGTGACAAACCCCCCTTTTTAAAAGCTCTGTTTTTTTCGAATACGGCTCCTTTGAACCTTGACGCATGTGCAAATTTACAACAATGGGACCGAAACCCCCCTCTCGTGATCACAGAGTAAAGACAAAACCCAAAACAAACATTTTACGATAGAACACACCCAAAAAAAACAAATACTACATTTATCAAACCCAAGCGAACCTTCCCAACCCGAAATAAAAAATCCGAACCACGATGATTCACTACCCCTTAACATCACTGAAGGAAAAAATGTCATACACCTAATACAGAGACCAAAAGGGGGTATAACCCTTTTAGGGGGGGTGTCCCCTGATGATTTCCCAATTGCTAACTACGGGGCTCGGCAAGTGTCAGCATCCGTATTACAGGAACCCTTGATAGACGGAAAGTGAACGCATGACTCTGCAGCTCCCCTGCCTAACTATGAGTCGACGACTGCTGGCCGAATCCGGTCCAGGGATGGAGAGGAATGTCGCTCCCCCCAGTTTCAAACTTTTTCCCGGGCCCTACTCTTCTTGGGCACGCCAGTGCGCGTCCAAAACGCCGAGAGATTCAGCAAAAGTAGGGCATCGATTCCCAAGCGGGGCAGCCTCTGGGTATCGACTCGCAATTCACCACACCGAAGGTAGCGGGGACCCCGAGATGGAGGATTAATGGGTCCCCCCAGGTCGACCCAAACCTTTTGAATGGCTCCCCAACCCCGGGGCTGACCTTAGGGGAACACCCTTCAAACGACCCTTAGGCGTTGTCCCTTGGGAGAAATCGCAACTGCGGCAGACTGCCAAAAACCCTTAGTTCACCCGGGCCAAAAAAAAGCTTTCCCTTTCTCGCTCGAGAGTCCGCTTGGAGCCCATATACCTGCCATGGGGAATCGTGGGCCCCCCGGGGAACAGACTCCTCAAACTTGGGGAACAACAAGCTGCTTGGGGACCCCCGACTGCCGATGAAAACCCTAAAAAGGACCCCCTTTTGGAGCTTGAAGCTCATTGGCGTGTCGGGGAGACTGAGCGGGGGTGATCCCCCAGTTGTCGAGGCGTTTGGGCATCCCCGTCCTGGCCTGAAGACGGATAATTAGAACGGGCCCTTTCAGAAACTCGTCAGAGATCGGCTGAGAACGGGGCCAATTCCCGTTCCCCTTCTTAGCTTTGGCGCGTGTGGTGACTCCCACACACGCCGTACGGGGAAAACCGTAGACACGGACTGACCGTCCCCTCTGCGAAGGTGATAGTATTCCCACGATAGGGGAATACGAGGGCGCTTTCCCCGCATAGCCCCTACTTCGCCACAAATAGGGGGGGAGAGAAACTTATTTCAAATTTTTTTCCGATATTGTCGTCCCCCATAAGTTACTGTAAAGGGGCCCGAGTTGAATGCTTTTCTGAAAAATTTTTGACGGGTAAAATATGTAATGGGCTTATGAATTTAAATTTTATTTCCCATTTAAATATGGTTTTTGCCATTTTAGGTCCGGTTTTTAACTTTTTTATATTTATCTGGGCCCAAAATTTTTCCTCTAAATTTCCCCAGTTGTTCTGTTTGGGAAAATTTTTTCTGTCCCCCAAACCCCTTTGCGTTTATAAACCATCTTTTTGACCAAAACCCAAAAAGCGCCCATCTCACCGTTCTGTTCAAAGTCCCCAACACTGCAAGGTCTTTTAATTCTAAAGGTTATACACCTACAGGGCTAATGTAACTCCCGATTCTTCTGGCCCACGCGACATTATTTTTTAGTAACGTATTATTTATTTCCAAAACAATGTGCAGGTTATCACATTTCACAACTTTCCCCGCTTTGTCTTTGATTTTTATATTAAATGATCCGACCCTCCCACAAACTAATCTTTTAAACTGTAAATTAGGGGATTGTATAATTTCATAATCGCAATATGCAGCTTTCCCTGACGGAAGAGCTCTTAAAACAGTTGAGGGCCTTCCATCATATAAGTTTTCATCAGTGCTCAGCTCATCCAAATGAACATAGAGTAATGAATGTAATGCAAGATCGAGCGGATTTTCTCCCTCATAAGTAGTTTTGTTTGACGTAACTCTAAAACTATGAACGGCCCGATTGGCAGTTGTAAAGCCTAACATTTTAGCTAGCTCTTTATCAAAATAGTACCCTACTCTTCTTCTTCAGGTTTGAAGGTCAACATTGTTTTCAGATTCGCATTGTTAAGTTTGAGAGCAATGTCGAAGTTACTCATTGCTTCTTTAGCGAGCAAAACCCGTAATAACCATCAGGTATGGTTAACTGGCTAACTAATTGCCTCTATTATTAACTTTTTTAATCTTATTATTCTCCTTGGCTTTGCTTATATTAAGCCATACGACTTTGTAGAATATTTCATGGAGCGCGACCGTTCTGGTTCCGCATTCGTTATTAATAGCATGTTCTAGAAACGAAGGGCGGTCTTGAGTTGTTATTGTTACAAACATTTTTTAAAACAAATTAAAATGAGTGCATTCAAATATACTGATGCAAAATATTCTGTTGGGCCGCACTACAATCTTAAAATATAACAACTGACACCCTCGACATTTCTGTGACCCAGACTGACACCTTTCATAAAAAGGTAAGTACGCCATTAAACAGATATCTTAAACCCCCTGTTAAAAAAGACTACATCCCAAAAGTGTGGTTCAGTCATCCGATGCAGTTTTTATCAGAACCAGTTAAACTTTGCTGTGTTTTGTGCATCAACTGGGTGTGGAGTGTCGTATGCTGATCACTTAAATCATCCTGATCCTTTGGTGAGGTCAGTGTACAGATTTCATTTTTATTACACCTTCAGACGTATTTTGACTGAACTGCAAGCACCATTACAAATGACAAACCGTTTAATCCATTTAGCAACAGAATAGACATGAAGGCTGTCACGATTCACCCGGTTAAGAGTGAACAATGACGTAGCATGGGAAGAGGGAGAACCCGCAAGTACCTGACCTCAAGCGCACAAATCAAACACCAGGCAAAAGATAGACGAACCACAACATTTATTCACATTAAACAGATATTGATGAGAGATGAAGAGGCGGGGCCCTAACTAACTAGATAGAACAGTGATGATACTAAATCTCCCACCCTAACCCAATACAGCACCCAGGAGGATCTAAACCCCCAACCTAACCCCACACTACTGAAGCCCGCAGGAAAAGGGAAATGTGTACAATGATAAACACATGAGAAAAAAAAAACAGTCCTTTAAAAAAAAAACTATTTGGAAACAACACTAATGACCCGTCGAAGAGAAAAAAAACAACGACAACAACATCAAAACCTAAAAAAAAAAACATATTCCAGCCAGTTCACTTCTTTTGATACGCCTGTCTGCTCTTGTCTCGATTCATCTTCTGGGGCGACCTTGAGTCTAACACCTCTCACCCACAAACCCTCGACTCACGCGCGCCCCCTCACTGCAGTCGCCTCATGATGTCGGGACAGGCGAAGAAGTGCCAACACACAATCGGGACCTCCCGGGTCCCAGGGCAGCAGGCTGTGTTGTCTCGGCCAACAGGAGCCAGGTCAGGGCGTGGACGACCAGGAGGTGAGGTGGCAGTTGAAGACCCGGAAAAAGGCGGAAGGAGAAGAAAAGGAAAAGTGCACAACCACTCGTGCCAAAGAGACGAAGTCGCCAGGTTACCACGTCTGGGGAGAGAAAACAGCCATGCAGACCGACCCTCCAGGAAGATGTCACCCCCAGTCTGACCCTCCTGTCCTCTGGCCCCTCCAGTCTTCTTTAAGTGTTCTTTTTTTTTTTATGTCTTCTTCTCAGGATCTTCCTTCTTCCTTCGCTTCTCCAGACGAAATGATGATGTGTGGGGTAAAAAAAAAAAAGATGGTGATAAATGAGCTCCAGCAAGATGACGAGTCCTGCTCCAGTGGGCTGACTGCCCACTCCAGTTGCTATCTAGAATACAGGGACGAGGCCCTCTCCAACAAAATGATCAATGACCAGAAAAAAACGAGATGACTCGATCACCCCCAAATCAGAGTGTCTAAACTCACCCCCAAGCCCAACTTTTGTCCACCTTCCAATCGTGACGTAGGCGAGCGAGAAAACTGAGTGAACGCAAATGAATGGGACGCACGTGCAAAGACAGTGCACAGCGAGGGCTGGGGTGAAATAGCAAGCGACTGCTCAAAAACCAGTCGAGCAGTGTTTGCCCCAAGATTTGGTCCCTCTAAAAAATGGGCATATAGGATGAAAATAATAGGGACAGAAATCTCCTCGCAAGGGGGTGGAAACGAAGGGTCACGCTTGACGCGTGACACACCCCTCCCCCAAAAAGCGTCGTTTTACTGAAAAACGACCCACCTCAGCCTGAGCTGTTAAGATGGAGCTTGCTCCACAGACAAGCGTGAATAGACAGTCATGAAGGGTGGTAAAAGTTTCGTGCCCTGACTCACGATACATAGGTCGTACCAGGGTAGGGTTATAGTGCCCAGGTTCACTTTACACAGAAGTCGTACCAGGGTAGGTTATAGTGCCCAGGTTCACTTTGCACAGAAGTCGTACCAGGTAGGTCACAGTGTTCTGGCTCATTTTTTTTTTTTTTTTTTTGGTTTGGGGAAACACTCAACGGGACATGCGACTAAGGTAGTCTGCCTCCACATTGCTTGGACCACTGATGTGTTGAAACGTGAAAGCATAGCTCTGTAGCTCAATAGCCCAGCCCATCAGTCGCCTGCTCACAGGACGAATCCGATCGATGTATTGCAGGGGATGATGGTCGCACTGCAGAGTGAACTTCCGCCCATAGAGATAGGGGTAAAACGACGTATTCCCCACACCACCGCAAGCATTCTTGCTCGATGGTGTGGTAACGGCTCTCTGCTGCAGACAACTTTCTGCTTACATAGGCCACAGGCTGAAGCCCTTTGCCCTGATCCTGAAGAAGCGCTGCACCCAATCCAGTAGCTGAAGCATCCGTGCGTAGCACAAAGGGTATTGCGGGATCAGGTAGCAGAAGGATGGGACCTGTGGTAAGAGCCTTCCTCAGTGCCTCAAAGGCTTGCTGGCAGGCGTCATCCCACTGGAGTTTCTCGGGTAGCTTGCCTTTAGTGCGGTCGGTAAGTGGAAGCGCCACGTCTGCAAAGTTTGGGACAAACTTCCTGTAATATCCTGCAAGTCCTAGGAAAGATCGTAGCTCCCGCTTGGTCGTTGGTGGCTTGGCAGCGGACACCTTATCCACTTTATCCTCCTCAGGCTTGATAAATCCTTGCTCCAGCCGGTGCCCCCAGGAATGCAATGGAGCTTCTTCCCAGCTGACACTTGGTAGGTCGGGCGGCTAGCTGCACCTCTCTGAGGCGGGTAAACACAGCCCGCAAAACAATAACGTGTCTCTCCCAGGTGGTAGTGGTAACAAGAAGATCATCCATGAAATTATGGGCTTCAGACAAATGAAGAGGCGCCAGTACCTCCCTCATGACGCGGCTGAAAATAGCTCCTGCAGTCTTCAGCCCAAAAGGCATCACCACCCATTGGTATTGTCCCTCTGGAGTGGTAAACGCAGTCTTCGGTTGTCCTTGGGCACATAGGTACCTGCCAGTATCCCTTGGCGAATCCAGCTTGGAGAAGAAACGCGCTCCACCTAGCTCAGCAAAAATCTGTTCCACATCGGCATGGGCTCTGCATCAAACTGTAATATCTTGTTGAGCCGGCGGAAGTCCACGCAGAATCGCAGCTTGCCATCCTTCTTCTTGACAAGGAGGATGGGAGCCGAATAAGGTGACTTGGCTCTCTCGATGACTCCCATATCCAGCATAGACTCCACCTCCTTCTTAATGTGATCAGCCTGGGAATGGGTAAAGGGTACTGTTTAACTCTGACTGGCTCATCCTTCGAAAGAACAAGCTGACATGTTCCCACGCGCAACGCAAAGGAAGGTCTGTGAGGATGTCAGCAAATTCCCGGCACATTTCCCGAGCCTCATCCTGCTGCGCAACCGTGAGGGTCTCTGAAATCTCGACGTGCTCCCATGTTTCCTCGGCCTGTAGGGGAACGGAGGGAATATCGAAAAACATAATCTGAATCATGCTCCGACTTTTCCACCACCACTGGAGCATGTCCAGAAGAACACTGTTCTCTCCGTAGTAACGTTTCAGGAGATTGGCATGGTAGAGTCTCTCCTTTCCTCTGATGTTGATCCTGTAGTCCCAGTCTCCCACACGCTCGACGATCTTGAAGGGGCCCTGCCACTCCAGCTGCAGCTTATTCTTCTTTAGGGGAAGCAAGAGTAGTACCTCGTCGCCAGGCTCGAACCAACGCTCCCTGCAGCGTCGGTTGTAGAGTTTCCGGTACCTTTCCCTGGCATTACGTAGTGCTGCTGAGCCAGCTCACATGTTTCAAACACCCTATTTCTGAGGTCGATAACATAGCTGGACTCCTCTTTGACCACAGGGTCAGTCTCCTTCTGTGTCCAAAAGTTGTTTTAGAATAGCAATAGTCCCTTGACGGTTCTTCCATAGAGGAGCTCAAACGGGGAGAACCGCATACTCTCTTGTGGGACCTCTCTGTATGCGAACAAGACGGCAGGGATGAACCGGTCCCACTCCTTTGGCTGCTCGCGCACAGGCGTCGTAACATCTGTTTGAGCGTGGCGTTGAACCTCTCCACGAGTCCATTAGCTTGCGCGTGATACGGGGAAGTGGTCTGACCATGAATGGAAAGCAGCTGGTAGACCTGGTTCATGGTGTCAGACATGAACTGTGTGCCCTGGTCCGACAGCACCTTGTCCGGAATCCCTGTTCTGGTCCACATCTGCCACAGGGCATCCGCCACTGTTGCCGCATCGATGTGCGCAGAGGGATGGCGTCGGGGTAGCGAGTGGCGTAGTCAACCTGGACCAGAATGTACCGGTGACCACGAACCGAAGGAGGTGAGATGGGACCTACAAGGTCGACACCCACCTTAGAAAAGGGTTCACCCACTAGGGGCACAGTGCCCAAGGCACCCTTGTGTTTTCTTCCCCTGGGTGTCCATCCGCTGGCACACGTCACATGACCGGCAGTATACTTTGATATCGCGATTCATGCCAGGCCAGTAGAACTCCTGTTGAATCCGTTCTTGCGTCCTCTTTAACGCCCATGTGCCCCGCCATGGGCGAGTCATGGCCAACTCGCAAGACCGTGGGAGTAAGTCCCTTGGGTACGACTAACTGCCGTACCTGAGTACTCTGGTTGGAGTACTGGCGGTAGAGCATCCCATCATGCTCCACAAATAGGGTGCGTCCGGTGGGGGGGCCGTTCTTAGAAGGCCGACCCACAAGCTCTCGAAGTGCCTTGACTGATGCGTCCCTATACTGCAACCTCTTGACAGTTCGGGACTGATCTGGGTTGCCAAGGCGTCCACAGGGGGTTGGTGTATGGGCCGAAGCTCTTCATCACCCTTCCTGGCCATATTCCGGGTGACAGCAGCCACAAATACCCGCTCGGGTAAATCTGTGGACATGCGACGTGCCTCTCCCCCAGCGAAGTGTACACAGTTCCCCAGAGCAAGGAGTATGCGGGATCCTTAAGGGCTACGGCCCAGACCTTTCCCTCAAAGTATGGGGTGCTCCATGGGATGAGGTACGTGGGCCTTTTTGAGGCAAATCCAGCCTCTATGCCGGCCACCTCACAATCAGGGCCCCGCTGTACCCCAGGCGGAACGACGGCCTGATCCACAAACACAGCAGTGGCTCCTGAGTCGCGATGGTGTCGACAACCTGTGCCCCAACCACCGAGAGGAACACAGGGCTGTGACCCGTTGCGCTGGTGTGACCAAAGAAGACCCGGGCATTCCTGGTCCACGATCGCCCTGAGGCACGGTAGGCGTGACCTCGTGCTCGGGGACACCTCGCCGAAAATGCCCTGGTTGCCCACAGTTGAAACACTGAGGAGCAACAGCTGGCGGCGGTCGAGGGGGCACCTGACCTCTGAGCTGAGGGCCAGGAGCAGCAGGCTGCTGGGGGTGTGGCATCCGGTCTTCCACAACCGACTGTGCAGGATTTCTGTCCGTCCTCCTAAGGGCCCTCCTGGCCTCGGCGAAGGATTCAGCAATCTCTATGGCAGTGGCAAAGGTCTTGGGGTCAAGCTCGGTGAGACGCAATCTCAGCTCTGGAGTTACCACATTCATAAGCTGTTCCACCAACACCAAGTCCTCAAGAGCATGTCGGACAACTCCACCCAATGTCTAAGGGACCTCCGCAGCCGCTCACCATATGAAGAAATGTCTCCTCCGCAAGTTTCTTCATAGTCCGGAGTTGACGCCGGTATGATTCCGCAGTGAGATGAAATCGTTTGCGGAGAGCCGCCCTCAATTCTTCATAAGTCGGGTTCTCCCCAAGATTTAATATGGCTTCCCTCGCTCTACCCGTCAGTCCACTGGAGAGGTACAAAACTTGTGCTGATCTGACAAATGATAGCTGTTTGCCACAGAGTCGAAGTGCTCTAGGAACACGTTCAATGTCCTCTCCAGGACGCAGCTCTGGCAACCGCAGAGACGGAGGGCAGACGGATGGCTCCCTCCCCTCACCTCGGTTCTTATCTGGGACTGGGCAGCAGAGCCTGGTAGAGAGCGTTTATTTCCTCTCTCCGTCTCTGGTCTCTCTTCTCCTCTTCCTCTCTATATCTCTGTTCTCTCCTTTCCTCCTCCTCCCTACGTCTCAGTTCTTTTTCTTCCTTTTCTTCCTTACGCTGTTGTTCTTTCCTTTCCTCGTCTTCCTTACGCTGTTGTTCTTTCTTTTCCTCTTCTTCCTTACGCTTTTGTTCTTTCCTTTCCTCGTCTTCCTTACGCTGTTGTTCTTTCTTTTCCTCTTCTTCCCTACGTTTTTGCTCTTTCCTTTCCTCTTCTTCCCTACTCTCAGTTCTTTTTCTTCCTTTTCTTCCTTACGCTGTTGTTCTTTCCTTTCCTCTTCTTTCCCTACGCTGTTGTTCTTTCCTTTCCTCTTCTTCCTTACGCTTTTGTTCTTTCCTTTCCTCTTCTTCCTTACCTTTTGTTCTTTTCCTTTCCTCTTCTTCCCTACGCTGTTGTTCTTTCCTTTCCATCATAAGAAGAATAGTCCCTAGGTCAGACTGTACTGGCCCCGAGCGGAAATCTTGGTATCGAAGTCTTGGTGTCGGAAGAGAACCCCACATGTCGCTAACCCAGCGGTGGACTTGAGACCGAGAGGGTGCGCTCAAAGGAGGACCCGTCTTTGGATAGTCACTTGTCGGCGTCTCCCAACCCTGGGAACTCGCGACAGATGACAGCTTAGTCTTAGCTTTCGCAGAAGTTGCAGCTCCGAGTAAGTATGCGATACCGTCGTGGGCGTACTGACAGCTACTGTGGAGACCTGGGGATCGGCCAATAAGTCCCACATTCGGCTTTGACTACGGGTGACTCGTTTGTCTCCTCCGTCGCCATCCTGACTACGAGATCTCTTCCCGCCTAAATCCCTCCTGGAAGTAACTTCACTTTCCCCTGCTGGAGGAAGGAAGACTAAACGACGCCTCCAATGGCCCAACGGGAAATGAAACTGACAGGGCTCAAAAGATGGCAATCCAAGTCGAATGGACCAACAAATTGGAGGTCGAGGGCGCTTCGCAGTCAGATAACCCGGTTCACACTCAAGGATGTGTGTACGACTATGATCACCCAGAACAACTCGGACCTCCCTTCGGTACGTGATGGGCTAGAACCCGTCCCACACAAAGATGCGGAAACGCACGCAACCTCTACATCTTGACCACGACCCGTCTCCTGAAACGACTGACTGGTTAATCCCTGCACGCTTAACAAAGCGTGCAACACGCCACTCCCACACAGCGCGGGAGCAACAAATCAAAATTTTTCTTCCTCTTATTCCTTTTTTTTTTTCAACACGCGATACGCGACCACCTAACCGGCTGCAAATTGTCTTAATAAACCAGCCTTCTTTTTACCTTTTAAACTAGAAAATAATTGGCCAACGCCCTGACGTATGCAGACAATATAACTGTCTATAACTATTTACGAAGTAATAAAATCCAAAGCGTTTTTTTTTTTTTTTTCCCGAAAACTTACCTTCACAGGTCAGAGGTCTGTCTCTCCTCGCATCAGCAAGATATCATCCAACAGCTCCTAGTGTTTCTAAACAGACCAGGTCTGGAAACACAACCAGAAACCATGTGTGGTTCCACAAAGAGGAAAGCCAGGCTCTCCCAAAGTCTCATGGTAACACCCCACCTTGGTAGAGACCTCTGACCGACCCTAGACCAGCACAAATACTGGCACCGCAGACCTACCCTGGAAACAAAACCTAACCCTACAAGAGAAAGTCCCTATCCCTAATCTAAACAACGGGCGCGCCGAAGTCGAGCCTGGAGTAGGCCAATGCTGACAAGGGATAAGGGTCTCCCGTCTCACCCCCAATTCCCGAACCTACACAGGATCCCGGGCAACCCTAAGAAGGCCCCCTACACACTAAGGCCTACCCTCCAACCACCCTCACAACAATTAAGACAGACAATGCCCGGAGTTGACTTGCCGCGCAGGTCAAACTGGGGCAGGTTCACCCAAATCCCGGACGAGCCCCCAAGATGTCACGATTCACCCGGTTAAGAGTGAACAATGACGTAGCATGGGAAGAGGGAGAACCCGCAAGTACCTGACCTCAAGCGCACAAATCAAACACCAGGCAAAAGATAGACGAACCACAACATTTATTCACATTAAACAGATATTGATGAGAGATGAAGAGGCGGGGCCCTAACTAACTAGATAGAACAGTGATGATAACTAAATCTCCCACCCTAACCCAATACAGCACCCAGGAGGATCTAAACCCCCAACCTACCCCACACTACTGAAGCCCGCAGGGAAAGGGAAATGTGTACAATGATAAACACATGAGAAAAAAAACAGTCCTTTAAAAAAAAAACTATTTGAAACAACACTAATGACCCGTCGAAGAGAAAAAAAACAACGACAACAACATCAAAACCTAAAAAAAAAAACATATTCCAGCCAGTTCACTTCTTTTGATACGCCTGTCTGCTCTTGTCTCGATTCATCTTCTTGGGGCGACCTTGAGTCTAACACCTCTCACCCACAAACCCTCGACTCACGCGCGCCCCCTCACTGCAGTCGCCTCATGATGTCGGGACAGGCGAGAAGAAGTGCCAACATCACAATCGGGACCTCCCGGGTCCCAGGGCAGCAGGCTGTGTTGTCTCGGCCAACAGGAGCCAGGTCAGGCGTGGACGACCAGGAGGTGAGGTGGCAGTTGAAGACCCGGGAAAAAGGCGGAAGGAGAAGGAAAAGGGAAAAGTGCACAACCACTCGTGCCAAAGAGGACGAAGTCGCCAGGTTACCACGTCTGGGGAGAGAAAACAGCCATGCAGACCGACCCTCCAGGAAGATGTCACCCCCAGTCTGACCCTCCTGTCCTCTGGCCCTCTCCAGTCTTCTTTAAGTGTTCTTTTTTTTTTTATGTCTTCTTCTCAGATCTTCCTTCTTCCTTCGCTTCTCCAGACGAAATGATGATGTGTGGGGTAAAAAACAAAAAGATGGTGATAAATGAGCTCCAGCAAGATGACGAGTCCTGCTCCAGTGGGCTGACTGCCCACTCCAGTTGCTATCTAGAATACAGGGACGAGGCCCTCTCCAACAAAATGATCAATGACCAGAAAAAAACGAGATGACTCGATCACCCCCCAAATCAGAGTGTCTAAACTCACCCCCAAGCCCAACTTTTGTCCACCTTCCAATCGTACGTAGGCGAGCGAGAAAACTGAGTGAACGCAAATTAATGGACGCACGTGCAAAGACAGGCACAGCGAGGGCTGGGGTGAAATAGCAAGCGACTGCTCAAAAACCAGTCGAGCAGTGTTTGCCCCAAGATTTGGTCCCTTCAAAAAAATGGGCATATAGGATGAAAATAATAGGGACAGAAATCTCCTCGCAAGGGGGTGGAAACGAAGGTCACGCTTGACGCGTGACAAAGGCTTTTGAAAGGATCTGTAACGAATCATATTAACATCAAGACAGACTTTAGACAAAAGTTGGACCGCAATCATGGCTTAGGCACCCCTTATTATTGGGGCGTGCACAGAAAATATAACTATGACTGGAATCCTCCTTACACATCTTTCTCTTCAGCACAGCTGTTCACCTCGGGTCCATAGACCAAGAGCAATAAAACAGCATGACAACATTTATCTTAGACACTTCTAAGGGCCTAACTAAAGCAGAATAGAACGAATAAATGACTCTATTCGTTACTTACGTTTGGTGTTTGCTAGGTTCACAAGCACAGGCAAGATCGAGCATAACTGATCCTTCTACTGCTTTGATGCACAAAAACAATACTTAGCAAATTTAGAGGATGCCATTAATTCTACAGTTGATTTACCTTCAAGTATAAAAAGGTACCAAGATGTTTTACAATACGCAAGATCAAAAGTAGACTTTGCTGTTGGCACTGGTTTATACATGCTACCTTCTGACCTCAGACTCCAGGTAGGAACAATAATAAACTACAACAATGAAATTCTCGTTGCAGGAAATGAACAGAAGGTCGGACAAAACGACATAAATTCTGAGCCAGTAATATTGCAAGCAGTAAAAAAACAAGATGGCCCCCCAAGAATAAGTCATCCAATCCCCGTGGCCCAAAGCCCAAAGGCCATTGAAGACTCAGCAAAGCTCGCGGACTCTGTTCGCGATGACCATGAATATGAAAAGACAGCGCTTGTTCTTGGATTAACTGGCCTAGGATTACTTGGTCTTTATCTTACTAAAAATTAGCCCAACTAATTAAGAGAACTAATGTCCATAAGTGCTCGGCCATAAAGCCAAACTACTTTGCTTGCAGCAGACAAAAGCCAGCTAACAATACCCCCTAATTATACCCGTAAAGAGTCTATAGCTTTACCGGCTAATTTTTTTAATAAATCCGCAAGATGATCAAGCTGTTTTTTACCCATGATTTATCAGGTGGAGGCGATGGCGGTGGAGGCACTGAACTTTGACCACCGTCGCCTGTAATAGCCAACACCAGTGTACTTATTGCAAATCCTAAGGCCGTTATAACGCTTGCTAATGTGACTCCTTGCTCTCTAAACAGTGTTCTTATTCTTTCTGCTAGCGTTGTGTCTTCATATAAAATTCTTTGGATAGTTTCTCTTATCTGCTCACTTGAGTTTGTAATTGTTTTCGGTTAGTAGACAACGCTTCTAGTCTTGCTGATCTTTCTTGTTAGTTCTTTTAGTCTTTGGGTTATTCTTTCTTTAATATCAGACCCTAAGATGCGTCATCAGCCTCTAAGAGTTTGTCTTTTTCTTTTTTTATTGATTCATCTATTTCAACCCCAGTTTTTGCTATAATGGTTTGTTAATTCGCCTCTGATGCTTCTTAATGCATGATCAAGGGCCGCTATTTCTCGCATGGGTAGCGGTGAGTGGGTATAGTCTTTTTATTGCTGTTTCTCTGAAAATCTGGCTCTGCCTCTATTGCATTTATTTATTTGTCTGCCGATTGATTTATTTCTTTATGTTCCTTGTTTTGCATTGGTTATCTGTCAGGGGTTCCTGCAGTGGTTTTGAAGTTTAGAATCTGCATCCTGATTAATTTGGTGTGTATGCCCTAGGCGTTTTTGATCGCTCAACAACTGAGCCTTTGTCTTATTGTACTCTTTTTAAAAAAAGTTTGATGAGTCTGGTTTTGATGGAAGCTGGTCAGTTGGCCTTGGTCGCGCCTCACTAAAAAATGTTCATCTTTTACTTCAAAATCATTAGGGTCTATAAATCGGGAGGTTCTTGGAACTATACGATGGTATAATGATCTGACCTTACTTTCTGTTATCAAGCCGCATTTGAGAGCCCCGAGCGGTGTTGTATCAAAGGAGTCATTTCACTCATGTCGTCTCCAGATCTATTTCATCATATTCTTCGCCTTCAATGCCTGCATGTTTTTAAATATTAACTTTTTTATTTTGTTTTTATAAAATAATGTCGCAAAAATATGGCTCGATCTTATCCCGAATAGAAAAATGAAAGAGCCCCTTGGCGTGAAGGGAAATAAACGGTATATTATTGTTCCAAATAAATCCATCTCTATTGATGCAGATCAAATTCTTACTGTCAAATTCCAGCCTAGGAAGCGGATGAAGTGATTGTTGACAGGCTCTGCGCGTATTACTTTCAAAATTAAGAACTCGCTTCAACAAACAGACACCCAAACGGACAGTTGTCCAGAATCTTGGGACGGGCCAATCGTTAAGAAAAATGTCTATAGTATTTGAGGGGGCAAGAAATATTTTCTTTACACAATGGCAGAATATTTTTAACCTATTTCTGATCTATGGATTACCGGGGAATGATAGGGTGATCTGCGTTTCAAAGGATCGAAAAATGAAGAAGCTCTAACTTAGATTAGGCGCTGGTGGAGTTTTAAAGACTGGCAAAAAAGTATGTAGCCGTAAATTTTGCCGTATGGGAATCGCTCTTTCCATACCCTTAGATTTTGAGTGTTAAAAGCGCATGCACCATACTTTCTAGGAGCATTAAATGTCAGGATTGTTAATATGAAACAACTAACTTTTAATGAATACAAAAGTGTTATCAGATCATCAGGACACCGAAGCAATGTAATGCATTATGGACATCTCGTTAGAGTTTGACGTTGTTTAGCAACCTAAATTTAGCAGAGCTGATTGAGCAACAGTTTCAGTCAAAATAGCAATATATTACGAAAGGAAGTGATTCATCAATACCCCCCAAAAATACTTATACCCAGAAGCAGGGGAGACGCTATATGAATTTAGTTTTTAGTGTTGCAGCAAGATCGCTTAAAGTATTTTATTGCTGTGCGAAGATGAAGAACCGTTCAAAATGAGGAAGTGAAAGTTTTTTAATCCAAAAATAACGAATGTACTATGTTCGATGACGGGGAAGCCTAACCAAATCTACGCTAGCGGGCTTAACCTTATCAGCTTTTTGATGAAATAAGATAAACTGTTTGGAGGCGGGAGGTGTAGAAATCCAACAGTTGACCTTGGTTCTAAAGATATACATCTTCACATGTTTTTAGGCTTGATGGATTATTTAACAACGAAATAGGTTTTTGGATTGACCTAAAGGTTCAACAGAGGTTATTCAGTTTGCATGGAAGCGGCGAGAACTGTGAGAGACGTAATTAACATTCTCAATTGATAAAGAAGAAGAAGCCGATATAACGCTTAATGTTCATTTTTGTTTTTTAATATATGTATGCGCAAGCTGAATATTGAAAATAGCAGATTAAAGATGTTTGTATACTAAATTATTTTTATTTTAATATAAATGCATGTCTGTTCAGGGTTTATCCAAATGTGCCTTACAGCGCCGCATAAGAAGGGATAGTAGGAAAGCCCAAATAAAACCTTTGATTAACGTACATTTACACAAATGCAACAAAAACTAGGATTCAAGTCCTTTCAAAAACAGCAAAACAAACGAAGGTATTATGCTGCCTTTATTGCTGTTACTTAGTTAATACTGGAACATAACTATAAGCGCCTATCAGCAGGAACGGGGTTGGTCTCTTAGCAAAGGGGCATAGGCGCAACCCGCAGCTTTACCTCTAGGAGGTTTGTCTTTAGCTCTCGGTCGGTGTTTCATTAAGCTGTAAGTGCGGCTGGCAAAAAATTAAAAAAAACTAACTCCAAAGCACACACAGCTATGGTTCAACATTAACGGCTAAAATTGTTCGTTTTAAAAATGACAATAAATAAGAGCTAGTTGACTCAAAACATCTGGTTGAAGAATTTAGTCGTTTTACAGGCCGATTTTGACGACTACAAAAGACAAAAGTTTGATCTTCACAGAAAGGCGAGGACAGTTTTTCTCAACAAGCCAGACGCGAGCAGATAATAAAGGTATGCTTAAAAAAGTAAACGATGGACATTAAACTCTGTTCTAATATGCTAACTGTAACAACACCGAAGGGGGTTTTTACTTTAGTTTTTGAGTCCAAGGCGCAAAAGACCGTTGATATTGATTCTGATTAATTTTTTTTTTAATTTAAATAAATATTTTGAGTTAGAAAAGAAACTCAAACATTGGCTTAGATATATGAAGGCAAGACGAATTGTTTGAAGGAATGCTGTGAGAGAGCGTTTATCAAGAGCACTGAATGGATATTGATATAGAAGTCATTGATCCAGCAAACGTGACGGTCACGGTAGTAAATGCTATTCTCAAGTTCCAAGTAAACTAACAATAGAGCCGCCAGTTAAAGTAATGTTAGCTGTTTTAATCGACTATATACCAATAAATGAAGATAATCTAGAAGTCTGGGTCTCAACTAAACAACAGAATATTTCTTTCTCATAACGACTCTTAACACCGGTTGGCAGGAGAATACTATTTGCACAGTTTATCGTGCCGCTGAAGAAGCCAAAAATTAGAGGCTATGGTTGGGTGTTCAGAGGGCGAAGTTTAGAGATTAGATTAAAACAGGATAAGTATGCACCGATGTTGGCAAGTATTACCAAATTTTTTTCCCCACCCCCCCCACTGCCTCGAGAGTTGGTAGCGAAGAGAGCTGTGCTAAACATAAAGAATTCAGACAACATATGTTTTATGTGGTGTGTTTCTCGCAATGGGCTGCATTATATCCGCAAAAAACGCAGAGAGAGTGTCTAACTTCGTCCTTATTCAATGTCTTAACTTAGGGGGTTGTCCTTTCCTGTTAGTGTGACAATTGATCGGTTGAAGAACAAAACAAACCAATAACTGTTAATGTAAACACATGGGATGAGGAGGAGGAAAACAAATTACTGCCGATTAAAGTGTCTAAGAAACAGGACCAACAATTGGCGAAACCAGACAAATATCATGTTGACTTATACTGATTGTTTTCACAGCGGGGGCTACCGCATTTACACATTAATACGCACGATGTGTAAACTTATGCAGCTGACTTCTAAAAGATGGGCACAAAAAAAGAATTCGGTAAGAAAATGTTTAACAAGAATGCCATCTGTTCAAGCCGCGAGCGAACATAAAGAAAATTTGTAAAAGTCTGGAGACTGTAATACGGAACTAAATTTACACCTCCCTCCCGGATCTTAAGTTAGTTTTAAGAACTGAAACGGCTGCAAAATTCTCCATATGTTGTTTACGCAGACTTTGAATCACTCATTGTTATTATGAAGGGCAGCAGCGCCACAAAAACTTCGAAAACAGTATTTTGTGTAATCATACTAAATTTGTTCATTTGCTTTCATCGTTGTCAGAGTCGGATGGCGTTCATTCAGAGCCAGAATTATATAGAGGGCCTATGCTGCAAAATAACTTCTTAGAACCAATGGCAGAAAGTGCGTACATGACTGTTCTAATAATCTAAACTTATCTGAAATCATAATGACACCTGAAAGACAACAACAGTAGGATCTGCCACACATTGTTGGATTTGCGGTTTTAGGTCTCTCATCAGACGCAGTGAATCGACAAGTTAAGAGACCATGAATACCATTGCGGAAGTTCAGAGTGGCAGCGAAACGTATAATGCAATCTTCAACTAAAGTTTTTGATCCTATGACATGGAAAGCTGCCTGTATTCTTTCATAACTTGCGAGGTTACGACTCTCATCTTATAATGAAGCAGTGGACGATGATTCAGGGTGTTCATGCATTGCACAAGTCATCAGAAAAGTACATGTGATTTAATATAAATAACTTGTCTTTTTATGACTCTATGCAACACATGAAGGGTTCATTAGAGTCACTGGCTATGATCCTTAAAGTCCTGCCATTAACACGAGAATTTTTTTGACTCCAACTCTCGTTAGAAAGGGCGTTTATCCTTATGTGTACATGAACAGTTGGGGAAAGGTTTGGCGAGACACACTTCCTCTAAAAGGCGCGTTCTTTTTAGTTCTTAGTGGAAGGACATCAGTGACTTGATTACCAGCATGCTAAGATGCGTGCAGAAGTTTTAGAGGTGTAAACGATGGGAGACTATTCATGACTTCATACTGAGGCTGATGTCTGTTTGGTTGGCAAACGTCTTTTGAAAACTATAGAAAGACCTGCATGAAACATTATAGCCTAGTTCCCGCGCATTACATTTCTGCGCCCGGGATGAGTTGGGATGCTTTCTTTAAAGTTACTGGAGTACAATTTGATTATTGTATGACTGCTATGATCTGATGATTGAAAACGGTTTGCGTGGAGGGAATTAGTATGGCGTCGCATCATTACTGTAAAGCATATCAACATATACCAGATGATTATGATCCAAGTAAAAGGTTACTATTTTATGTATTTAGATGCAAACAATCTGTATGGATGGGCAATTGGGCGCAATCACTTCCATTACGTAACTTTAAAATGTTACACAGGGCGATCGAATATTATTCAAAAAGCATTAATGTGTGGGAGTTTACGCCTGATCCGCAGCGTGGTTTCATTCTAGAAGTTGATTTTGAATATACTCTTGAACTCCATGACCTGCATAATGACATTTCCATTAGCAGCCGAAAGTCTAAAGTATGGATCCAAGAGAACACCTAAAACTTGTGCATTAATCTTCGCGCAACAAAATTTTGTCTCCATTTACAGTCTTCTACAATTTTATTTAAGACTTGGTTTGAAGTTGACAGCTGTTATCGCATAATTGCTTTTGATCAAGAACAGTTCATGGAAACCTTACATCATGAAGAATCACTGATTATTCGATCTAAAATCACAGATGCTTCAGAAAAAGACTTTTTCAAGTGTCATGAACAACAGCTGTTTTGGCAAGACTATGGAGAAATCCGCACAAGGTAAAGATGTCAGATTAGTCACCAAAGAGATCCGAGCAATTAAGCTGACTTCTAAACCTAATTATCAGGACTTCAGAAGATTTCATGATCAGCTTTTTGGTATAATGATGAAAAAAAGAAAGTCAAATTAGACAAACCTGTATTTATTGGGTTTATGTTTTGAATTATCAAAGCTTTTGATGTTAGAGTTTCTTTATGACTACTTTAAGCCCTCGTATCCTGAGTCCAGAGTACTTTACACAGATACAGATAGTTTTGTTTAGATATCCCTACTGAAGACTCTATAAAAACATGGAAATCGAAGTGGTAAAGGGGGCATGCAGGATGGTTGAACATCTGATTACCCTAAAGATTCGCCTTTACATTCATCCGTTAATAAAAAGGGTTTTAGGAAAGATGAAGGATGAATTATCTGGAAAGGTGATAAAGGAGGTTGTTGGTTTAAGGTCAAAAAATGTACAGTATTTCGAGCCGGGGAGAAAATCATTAAGAAAGCAAAGGGAATATCTCGCAGTGTTGTGCAGTCAAACATTTCCATGACAACTACAAAGAAGCATTGTTTGGCAATAAGACTTTTCATCATGACAACGTAAACTGCGATCTAATCTACATGGAGATCAACACAAGGGTTTGTAACAAAGAAGTCTTTTAGATAGAAAAAACACAAAACGTGTGTTTGTTAATCCAGAGTTTTCATATGAAAATCGGGCACTGGAGGACCGCATAAACAAGGGGGTTTTATATTTTCATCAACTTTTATTATAAGATAAATCATAGCTTCATCCAATTCATTTAAATCTTTTTCATGTTTGCTTGATGCGTTCGAATTTTTTTTATTATTTCAAGTTTATTCTTTTTCCCAATTTGGGGGTTTGATTTTGTAGGTGATCTGGATGATTTAGCATGCATTGATTAACCCTCGAAAATGTTTCCTTAATAGCATTACACGCTTTGAAATGTTTCCCCGTATCATTTTAAAGGTCCTTCCTTACCATTCTTGTTTTGTTCTGCGCTTCCTTCTGAGCTTCCATTTTAAATCAAATATATTTACGTAAATTAATTAAAACGGAACAGTGTTGGTGGGATTATCTGCAGTTCTTCCTTCGCAAAAGATCTTTGAGGAGCTAGTTGTTTTGTTGTGTCAGTTTCTCGTAAATAATACACAGGCGGATTCATCTTTACATTTTTTTTAATTTCATAGGGTCAACACTCCAAACTGGATCGGTTGCCTGATGCGAGTGTCCCTTCTGCTTCCCCCGGTAAATAAAGGTGCCTTACTTTTAAAACCAAACGGTAATAGTTTGCTGGGGTACTGGAGTCTTCAGCAAATTTTTTGTTTTTCTTTTGATTTTCTTTTACTGGTTTTAGCCTTTAAATTCTTCATTATTCATTGCGCTCAAACTGAGGGCAAATCTTCTAACCCATTCTGTGTTGCGAGAATTGTCAATAAGCTCTCTGTGATACGGTAGGAAAAAGGGCTTTCAGCTAACTGTTTGTTAAAGGTTTCAACCAAAGCCTGTGATCTGTGAACTCCTGGAATGCCTCTTTTTAAAGGTAAAAACCCATGTTTCAACAATAAATTGATTCACTTGCCTTTAAATTCTTTTCCAAACATCGACTTGATCATGCGGGATAAGTTTAGGGGCCCCGTTGATATATCAGTTGTATGGCAACAGCAACAGCAGAAGCACTCTTTTGTGTTATTGGTTCCGCATTTTGTATCTTGAAGCTATGTCAATGATGTGAGTGCGACTTAAATCTTTTCGTCTAATCGTATCAGAGGGTAAATATAGAAGATCATTTGATGGGTGTCGTTCGGTATTGTATTCACAAAGTGTGGTTCTGTATTCGTTTGGGCGCAGGTAAATAAAATTGCCAAATCGCTTGTTTAGATAACCATTCTTTTGCTGTTTGTTCACTGACTCCAGCTGCTTGGTTAGCTTTTAATTGCTGTTATTCCCTTCCAATATCCTTTGGGCGAATAATAGATTTTGTTCATTTTTTATTCAGCCAATATTTTGTGCAACAAAATACACAAACGGTCATACCCAAAAACAATAAACCCCAATTTCTTGCATCTTTTGTTTTTCTGATGGTTGATAAAGTCACTGAATTTTGGTGGGGGCAATGTCTCGATTGGTTTGCCTGTTACAAGATAATATTGTTTTATTGCTTGATCAACATCTTAAATGTGTAAGGCATGCCCTTTTTTTTGGTTTTAAAAAA
>JAFLJL010002710.1:0-22539 GCA_018398815.1 Conus ventricosus
ACCCCACATACATGCAACCACATCACACTCACACACAAGCATGCACGCACTCTTGCACACCACACACCCCCACACACCACACACACACACACACACACACACACACACCAAAAAAGCCACCCACAGCACACACACACACACACGCGCGGTTTCCACACGACACACCCACCACACACACACACACACACACAACCCCACACACAACACACACACACCACACACAACAGGTGAAAGCCCCCCCCTGACCCGGAAATGTCCCCTTTTGTCTTTCCCATCTGTTCATTTTTACCATCACTCTGGCCCCAGCAGGGCCCAAAGGATCGCAGATCTTGCAGTTTTTTTTTTTTTTTTTTGGGGCAAAAAAAGGGAAAGGAAATGGGTTTCTTCAGGGTAAATTGGGTTTTTGCTGGAAAAAAAAATCACTTTGGGGAAGAAGAAATGCAAAATACACTCTGTTTTTATTTTGCAAAAGGAATGTATACCTTTTTTTCATGTTTTGCTTTATAGTATACCTGCTTATAGTAATCGGGATAATCAAATTTTGTTTATGTAAAGAAAAAACACTGATTCCCTGCCAAGGGTTTTTTTTTCTATTGCTAAAATTCCTCGGTTATAGCAACTGGGTTTTAAAAAAACACTCCACAGTAAAGGGGGACGCGGGTTTAAGAAAAAACTCCTACAATAAAGGGGGAGAAATGGGTTTTAAAAAACCTCCCCAATAAGGGGGGCAACTGGGTTATAAGAAAAACATCCCACAATAAAGGGGAGCAACTGGGTTTAAGAAAAAACTCCCCAAAAAGTAAAAGGGGGGGAACTGGGTTATAAAACAACATCCTACATAAAGGGGGAGCACCCGGTTTTAAAAAACACCCACGTAAAGGGGGGCAATGGGGTTTTAAGACAACACTCCTACGTAAAGGGGGGGAAAATGGTTTATAAGAAAAAACTCCTACAGTAAAGGGGGACAAAAGGTTTATAGAAAACACTCCTACAGTAAAGGGGGCAATGGGGGTTTTAAGAAAACCCTCCAAAAGTAAAGGGGGAACAACTGGGGTTTTAGAAAAAAAACTCCTACGTAAAGGGGGGGAATGGGTTATAAGAAACCATCCTACATAAAGGGGGGGCAGCTGGGTTTTAAGAAAATACTCCTAAAAAAAGGGGGGGGCAAATGGGTTATAAGAAAACACCCTCAAAAAAGGGGAGCAACGGGTTATAAGAAAAACTCCTACAATAAAGGGGGGCAACTGGGTTATAAAAACACCCGACAGTAAAGGGGGGAGCAAAAGGGTTTAAACAAAACTCCGACAGTAAAGGGGGAGCAAATGGGGTTTTAAACAAACACTCCCACAGTAAAGGGGGGAGCAATGGTTTTCAAGAAAAAAACCCTACGTAAAAGGGGGGAGCAAATGGGTTAAAGACAACACTCCTCAGGAAAGGGGGGGCAATGGTTTATAAGAAAACACTCTACAGTAAAGGGGGGCCTGGGTTTATAAAAAAACACTCCACAGTAAAGGGGGGAGCAACTGGGTTTAAGAAAACACTCCCACAGAAGGGGAAAGCAACTGGGTTATAAGAAAACACTCCTACAGTAAGGGGGAGCAACTGGGTTTAAGAAACACTCCCCAGTAAAGGGGGGGAGCAACGGGTTTAAGAAAACACTCCTACAGTAAAAAGGGGGGCAATGGGTTTAAAAAAAACTCCCATAGTAAAGGGGGGGCAAAATGGGTTATAAGAAAACCTCCCAAAAGGGGAAACAAAAAGGGTTAAAAAAACACTCCTACGTAAAGGGGGGGAACTGGGTTTTTAAAAAAACACTCCACAATAAAGGGGGAGAACTGGGTTATAAGAAAACACTCCCACATATGGGAAAAAAACTGGGTTTTAAAAAACATCCTCAGTAAAGGGGGAGCAAAATGGGTTATAAGAAAACCCTACAGTAAAGGGGGAGCAACTTTTTTTTAAAAGGAAACACCCTAAATAAAGGCCTTTTTTTGGGTTTCCCCCCAGGCAACCCTCGGTTATAACAAAAGGCCTCTTCATGCCCTTTTTCTCCGCCAAAACTGTCCTCTTTCATGACCTTTGTCTCCGCCAGAAACTGTCCTCTTCCTGACCTTTTTTCTTGCCTGAAACCCGCCCTCTTCTACCTTGGGGTCTGCCCGAAACCGCCCTCTCGTTCACCGGGGTCCCCAGATGCCCGCCACTCACTACAGGAACGTGAAAAAGTGCAAAGCGTCACCCCCCCACTGATACAGGAACGTTTAGGAAAAAGTGGCAAGCTCAAACCCCCCACTCCACCAAAGGGAAACGGCAAAGGGTCAACCCCCCTTACCTACAGGACTGAGAAAGGCAAAGTGTCCCCGCCCCTCATACAGGAAAGTAGTAGTGCAAAACGTCAACCGCCCATGCCCACAGGAACGTGAAAAACGTGCAAAGCGTCAACCGCCCACTGACTACAGGGAAGGGGGAAACGGCAAACGTCAAAACCCCCCCGCACTACAGGCGTGGGAAAATGCAAAGCGTGCCCCCCTTCGCAACTCCAAAACGACCCTTTTCCCCCGGTGTAAAAAGCTGTTGCCGGGTTTATTTGGGGTGAGCTTGCCCGGTGTAAAAAATGCTTTCCGGTTCATTGGGATGAGCTGTGCCAGGTGTAAAATGCGTTACCGGGATCTTTGGGATGAGCGTGCCCGGTGTAAAAGCTGTTACCGGTATCATTTTGGGGCTGGCCGGGGGTAAAACTGCTGTGCCGGTATATTGGACGAGCTGTGCCAGGGGTAAAACTGCTGTTTTCCGGTATCATTTGATGAGCTGTGCCGGTGTAAAAATGCTGTTGCCGGTTTTTATTGGTGGGGTGCCCTGTAAAACTCTGTTGCCGGGGAATTTGGATGAGCTGTGCCAGGTGTAAAACGCTGTTGCGGTATCATTTGGGGGAGCTGTGCAGGGGTAAAAATGCTGTTTTCCGGTATCATTGGGACGATGTCCAGGGGTAAAACGCTGTTACCGGGATTTGGGGGTGGCTGTGCCAGGTTAATACTGCTGTTCCCCGGTTTTTTGGGATGGGGTGCCGGTGTAAACTGCTGTTACCGGGATCATTGGGATGGCTGTGCCCGGGGTAAACTGCTGTTTTCCGGTATCATTTGGGGGACTGTGCCAGGTGTAAAAAATCTTTACCGGTATCATTTGGGGTGGGGTGTCCCGGTGTAAAATGCTTTTGCCGGGACATTGGGATGAGCTGGTTAAAGGGGTAAAACTGCGTTACCGGTATCATTTTGGGTGGCTTGCCAGGTGTAAACTCTGTTACCCGGGTTCATTTGGTGGTGTGCCAGGGGTAAATTTTGTTACCGGTTCATTTTGGGTGGCTGTGCCGGGGTAAATGCTTTCTTTTTTGGATAGTTTGGGCCTTTTCTTCCCCCCCCCCCCCCCCCCCCCCCCGGTATCATTGGATGAGCCGTGCCCCGGGGTAAACTGCGTTACCGGGACATTTGGTGAGCTGTGCCAGGGGAAAATGCTGTTACCGGGGGCATTGGGGGTAGCGTCCCCGGGGTAAAAAAGTGTTACCGGTTTTTTGGATGAGCTGTGCCGGTGAAAAACGCTGTTTTCCCTACATTGGATGAGCTGTGCCCCGGTGTAAAACTGTGTTACCGGTATATTTGGAAGGGGTGCCCGGTTAAAATGTGTTACCGGGGATCTTTGATGAGCTGGAGTTAAATGCTGTTACCGGTTCATTTGGATGAGTTCAGGGGTAAAACTGCGTTTTCGGTATCATTTGGGGTAGCCGTGCCGGTGTAAAACTGCTGTTTTCCGGGATCATTGGATAGGTGCATGTAAAACTGCTGTTACCGGGATCTTTTTATGGCGTCCGGGGTAAAACGCTGTTACGTTTCATTGGATGAGCTGTGCCCGGTGTTTAAAATGTGTTACCGGTATCATTTGGATGAGCCGTTGCAGGGGTAAAAACTGCTGTTTTCCGGTATCATTTTGGGGAGCCGTGCCCGGGGAAAACTGCGTACCCTATCTTTGGATAGCGTGCCCCGGGGGTAAAACTGCGTTACGGTATCTTGATGAGCGTGCCAGGGTAAACGCTGTTTCCGGTATATTTTGGGTGGCTTCCAGGTGTAAAACTGCTGTTACCGGTTCATTGGGGTGAGTTGCTTTGGGGGAAAAAATGCTGTTACCCGGTATCATTTGGATGACGTGCCAGGGGTAAACTGTTTCGTATCTTTTGGGAGCTGTGCCCGGTGCCCCAAAAAATGCTGTTTCCGGGATCATTTGGATGAGCTGTGCCAGGGGTAAATGCTGGCCGTATCTTTTGGGGGCTGTGCAGGGGTAAAAATGTGTTGCCGGTATTTTTGGATGAGCTGTGCCAGGTGTAAAACTGCTGTTCCGTTATCATTTGGAGGCGGCCAGGTGTAAAAAATGTGTTCCCGGGTTTATTTTGGGTGAGGGGCCAGGGGTAAAAAGCGTTCCGGTATCATTGGGGTCTGTGCCGGTGTTTAAAATGCTGTTACCGGTAAATTTGGGATGAGCTGTGCCAGGGTAAAACTGCTGTTACCCCGGCATTTGGGGTAGCTTTGAGGGGTAAAAGTGTTACCGGGATCATTTTGGGTGGCCGTGCCGGTTAAAAATTGGTGTTACCGGTACATTTGGGGAGCTGTGCCAGGGGGAAAAATGCTTTACCGGTTCTTTGGATTTAACCCCGGTAGGGGTAAAATGCTGTTACCGGTTTTATTGGTAGCTGTCCAGGTGTAAAAATGCTGGTACCCATCATTTGATGAGGTGCAGGTGTAAAACTGCGTTACCGGTATCATTTGGGGTGAGCCCTCCAGGTGAAAAAATGCTGTTTCGGGTTTTTGGGGGCCTTGCAGGGGTTAAAAAGCTGTTACCGGTATCTTTGGATGAGCGTTCCCCGGGGTAAAACTGCTGTTCCGGTTCTTTTGGGGAGCGTGCCAGGGGGTAAAACTGCTGTTACCGGGATCATTTGGATGACGTGCCAGGTGTAAAAACGCTGTTACCCGGTTTTTCTTTGGGGGAGCGTGCCAGGTGTAAAATGCTGTTACCGGTATATTTGGATGAGCGTGCCAGGTTTTAAAACTGCTGTTACCGGGGTCATTTGGATAGCCCCGGCCAGGGTTTTAAAATGTGTTCCGGGATCATTTGGGTGGCTGTGCCCGGTGGAAAAAAGCGTTCCGGTTCTTTTTGGGTGAGCCCTGCAGGTTAAAACTGTGTTACCGGGATCATTTGGATGAGCTGTGCCCGGGGAAAAAATGCTGTTACCGGTACTTGGGTGGCGTGCCAGGTGTTAAAAAATGCTGTACCGGTATATTTGGAACGTGCCAGGTGTAAAAAATGCGTTACCGGGATCATTTGGAAGCTTGCCGGTGAAAAATGCGTTCCCCTATCATTTTGGATGAGCCCTTTTCCAGGTGAAAATGCTGTTCCCGGGACATTTGGATGAGCTGTGCCGGGTAAAACTGCTGTTACCGGTATATTTGGATGAGCGGCCAGGTGAAAAATGCTTTACCCTATCATTTGGATAGCGGCCCGGGTAAAAAAATGCTGTACCGGGATCATTTGGATGAGCTTGCCGGTGTAAAAAGCTGTTACCCTATCATTTGGGTGAGCTTTCCAGGGGTTTTTTAAACTGGTTTTTTCCCGGGTTTTTTTTGGATGACTGTGCCAGGGGGGTAAAAGCTGTTCCGGTATCTTTGGTGAGCCGTGCCCGGGTAAAATCTGTTACCGGTATATTTTGGGACCGTCCAGGGTGTTTTTAAAAAATGCTGTTTACCGGCATTTGGTGAGCGTGCCCGGGAAAAAATGCTGTTTCCGGTATCTTGGGGTGACGGCCCGGTTAAAAAAGCTGTTTCCGGTATCATTTGGATGAGCTTGCCAGGTTTAAAACTGTGTTTCGGTTCATTGGATGGCTGTGCCGGTGTAAAAACCCCGCTGTTACCGGTTTATTTTGGGTGGGTGTGCCAGGTGAAAAATGCTGTTCCGGTACATTTGGATGACGGCCAGGGGTAAAACTGCTGTTCGGATCATTGGATGACTGTCCAGGGTTAAAAATGCTGTTGCGGGTTTATTTGGGGTGAGCTTGCCAGGGGTAAAAATGTTTCGGTATCATTTGATGAGCTTGGGCCCGGTGTAAAAAAGCTGTTGCCCGGGATCATTTGGGTGGGTGTGCCAGGTTAAAAACTGCGTTCCGGATCATTGGTAGCTGTGCCAGGTGTAAATGCGTTCCGGTACTTGGGGGAGCTGTGCCCGGTGTAAAATGCTGTTCCGGGATCATTGGGGGTGGGTGTGCCAGGGTAAAACTGCTGTTACCGGGACATTTGGATGAGCGTGCCAGGTGTAAAAATGCTGTTTCCGTATCATTGGATGAGGGCCAGGTGTTAAAAATGCGTTTTCCCGGATCATTTTGGGTGGCGTGCCAGGTGTAAACTGCTGTTTCCGGTATATTTTTGGATAGCCTCAGGGGTTAAAAATGCTGTTACCGGTATCATTGGGTGAGCTTCCCGGTGTAAAACTGCTGTTACCGGTATCATTTGGATAGCCCGGCCAGGGTTAAAACTGCTGTTCCCCGGAAACTTTGGATGGCCGTGCCGGTGTAAAATGCTTTACCGGGTTTTTTGGTGAGCCGTGCCAGGTGTAAAACTGCTGTTACCGGGATCATTTTGGGTGAGCGTGCCAGGTGTTTAAAAATGCTGTTAGGTATCATTTTATAGCGTGCCCGGGGTAAAACGCTGTTACCCGGACATTTGGATAGCTGTGCCAGGTGTAAAAAATGCTGTTTCCCCTATCATTTGGTGAGCCGTGCCGGTGAAAACGCTGTTACCGGTTTTCATTTGGGTGGCTGTGCCAGGGGTAAAACTGCTGTTACCCCGGGCATTTGGATGAGCCGTGCCGGTGAAAACTGCTGTTTCCGGTATTTTGGGGGCTGTGCCCGGGGTAAACTGTGTTCCCGGTATCATTTTGGGGAGCTTGCCAGGTGAAAATCTGTTACCGGTATCATTTGGGTAGCTGTGCCAGGTGTAAAACTGCGTTACCGGTATCATTTGGATGACGTGCCAGGGTAAAACTGCTGTTCCCGGGATCATTTGGGTGAGCCGGCCGGGTAAAACTGCTGTTACCGGGATCATTTGGATGAGCTGTGCCAGGTGTAAAACTGCTGTTTCCGGTATATTTTGGATGGCCTGCCAGGTGTAAAAAATGCGTTACCGGTTTTCTTGGGTGAGCCCCTGCCCGGTGTAAAATGCTGTTTACCCGGTTTCATTTTGGGTGAGCTTTCCAGGTGTAAACCCGCTGTTACCCCGGACATTTGGGTGGCTTTCCCGGGGTAAAAAAGCTGTTACCCCTTCATTGGGATGAGCTGTGCCAGGTGTAAAACCTTTCCGGTATCATTGGGGTGAGCTTGCCAGGGGAAACGCTGTTACGGGATCATGGGATGACTGGCCAGGGAAAATGCTGTTACGGTATCATTGGGGGGCTGTGCCCCGGGTTTAAAAAAGTGTTACCGGGTTTCATTTTGGGTGACTGTGCCCGGTGTAAAACTGGTTACCGGGTTTATTGGGGGACGTCCGGTGTAAAAATGCTGTTACCGGTATCATTTGGGTGGCTGTGCCAGGGTAAATGTGTTACCCGGTATCATTTTGGGGCTGTGCCAGGTGTAAAATGGTTCCGGGATATTTGGATGAGCTGGCCAGGGTAAAACTTGTTTTACGGACATTGGAGGGTGCCGGGGTAAAACTGCTTTTTCCGGGGATCTTTGGAGAGCTGTCCCTTTTTTAAAACTGCTGTTCCGGTTTCATTGGGATAGCTGTGCCGGTGTAAAACTGCTGTTCCGTATCTTTTGGGTGAGTGTGCCAGGGGGTAAAAATGCTGTTTTCCGGATCATTTGGATAGCTGTGCCCGGTGTAAAATGCTGTTTCCGTATCTTGGGATGGCTGGCCAGGTGTAAAAAATGCTGTTTTCCCCCTAATTGGGATGACTGTGCCAGGGGTAAAACTGTGTTACCGGTAAATTTTTGGGTGAGCGTGCAGGTGTAAAACTGCTGTTGCCGGTATCATTGGGGTGACTTGGGCCCGGGGTTAAAAAATCTGTTACCGGGCATTTGGAGAGCTGTGCCCGGTGTAAACCCTTTTTCCGGGGTTTTTTGGGATGAGCTGTGCCAGGTGTTTTAAAACTGCTGTTCCGGTATATTTGGATGACTGTGCCTGTAAAACTGCTGTTCCGGTATCATTTTGGATGGCTTGCCAGGTGAAAATGCTGTACGGTTATTTGGGTGACTGTCCGGGGTTTTTAAAAATCTGTTGCCGGACTTTGGGGCTGTGCCAGGTGTAAAAATGTGTTACGGATCTTTGGATGAGCTGTCCCGGTGTAAAATGCTGTTGCCGTTCATTTGGATGAGTTGCCAGGTGTAAAATGCTGTTAGATCATTTGGATGAGCGTCCAGGTGTTTAAAATGCTGTTGCCGGGGATCTTTGGTGGTTCCGGTGGAAACGCTGTTCCCGGGATATTTTGGAAGGGTGTGCCAGGTAAACTGCTGTTCCCGGACATTTGGGTGACTTGCCAGGTGAAAAATCTGTTTTCCCCTATCTTTTTGGGTGAGCTGGCCAGGTGCAAAAAAGCTGTTACCGGTATCATTTGGATGAGCTGTGCCAGGTGTAAAACTGTGTTACCGGCATTTGGAGACTTCCAGGTGAAAACTGCGTTACCGTATTTTGGATGCTCCCCGGTGATGGGGAAAGGAAGGAAGCTTGCTTTAAAAAGTTAAAAAATTGCGAAATTTGGGAAAAAGCAAAAGAAAAAAAATTACCATGCGGAAAGTTCAAGCAAAAAAAATCTCCTTAAAAACGAGAGGTCAGGGCCCAATTTTCCCGGAGCGGCCCCTGCAGACCCACGAACAAAGACAAAAGACCAAAACAGCTGTGAAGTCCACAGAACCCTGGGCTGGTTTATCAAAGCAAGGTGCTCTCTCTCTCTCTCTCTTCTCTCCTCCTCCTCCTCTCTCTCTCCCCCTCTCTTCTCTCTCTCTTCTTCTTTTCTTCATCTCTCTGCTGTCTTTCTTCCCCGTCTGTCGTTCTCTTCATCTCTCTCTCTCCCTCTCTCTCTCTCTCCCCCTCTCCCCTCTTCTCTCTGTCTCTCTCTCTCCCTCTCTTCTCTCTCTCCCCCCTCTCTGTCTGTCTTTCTCTGTCCTCTCTCCCCTTTCCCTTTTCTCTCTCTCCCCCTCTCTCTATGTGTCTCTCTCTCCTGTCTCTCTCCCTCTCTCTCTCTCTCTCTCTGTCTCTCTCTCTCTCTGTCTCTCTCTCTCTGTCTCTCTCTCTCTCTCGCTGTCTCTCTCTCTCTCTCTCTCTCTCTCTCTCTCTCTCTCTCTCTCTCTCTCTCCTCTCTCTCCCCCTCTCTCTCTCTCCTTTTTATGACTATTTCAGTTTTCCAAATGCTTAACACCTGACTTTGATAATGCACACAGATGGTTCGGTGGCCTTGGAGGTTAGAACGCCTGCCAAGGAAGCGAGAACTCACAGGTTCGAACCCTGTTTGGGGCGAGGAACTTTTCACTTAACCACATCTGGGTGTGGTCTAGGCGCTAGTCTTTCGGATGAGACGATAAACCGAGGCCCCGTATGCTACATGCAACAAATGGTTGTGCCCGGCAAAATTCTGTAGAAAAAACCCACTTTAGCAGGCACACACACACACACACAAAAACATACACACGGGCGCCTTCCCGAAGTTAGTATTGTTATCCTAATTGCGGGTGAGAAAAGTCATACACACAAACATTCCATTCCCTCTGTTGGATAGATGGGATTGATCCTTGCTTGTCTAAAGGTGTGTTATCCTGCAAAAGCAGAAGGAAAAAAAGAAAAGAATGATGTTTATGATTGTTCGTGTTGATATCAAATTTTTTTTATTTCTCATTTGCTTTGTGATATTCCTTTCTCTTTGGGGGGGGGGGGGGGGGGGGGATGACGTGTGGGTGGAGAGGAGGATCGGTGGGAGGATGGCATGATTTATGATTGTTCAGCAGACACTGAAAATGTCAGTTTAAATATTAGTTTTAATTCCTCTCTCTCTCTCTCTCTCGCTCTCTCTCTCTCTCTCTCTGTCTCTCTTTGTTTGTGTTATTTCTGTCTCTCACTTCACTGTCGCTCTCTCTGTGTCTCTCTCTGTCTGTCTGTCTGTCTCTCTCTCTCCTCCTCTGTGTCTCTCTCTTTTTCTGTCGCTCTCTCTGTTTTCTCTCTCATTGTCTCTCATTCTCTTTCTCTGTCTCTCTGTTTTTCTCTGTCAGTCTTTTTCTGTCTGTCTGTCTGTCTGTCTGTCTGCCTCTCTCTCTCTCTCTCCTCTCTCTCTTTCTCTCTCTCTTCTTTCTCTCTCTCTCTCTTTCTCTCTCTCTCTCTCTGTTTGTGTGTGTGCACATAAATTTCTTTGCTGCTTAACAAGGACAGAATGGAGAACCACCAGCGCCTAAAACCCTGATTTTAGAGGTGCCTTAATTCTCTCTCTCTCTTTTCCCTCCTCTCTCTCTCTCTCTCTCTCTCTCCTCTCTTCTCTTCCCCCTCTCTCTCTCCTCTCTTGGTCGTCGAGGAGAGAGAGAAAGAGAGAGACGAGAGAGAGAGAGAGAAACTAAGACAGATAGAAAAGAAGCGACAGGGGGAGGCGAGAGAGAGAGAAAGAAGAAAAGGAGACAAAGAAGAAAAGAGAAAAAAGAGAGAGAGAAGAGAGAAAAACAGATAGAAAGAAGCGACAGAGGCGAGGCAGGAAGTGAGAGACAAGAAGAAAAAGACGAAAAGATGAAGAAAAGAAAAGGGAGAGAGAGAGAGAGAGAGAGAGAGAGAGAAGAGAGAAAAAGAAGAGGGGAGAGAGAGAGAGAGAGAAAGAGAGAGAGAAGAAGAAAAGAGACGAAAAGAGAAGAAGAGAAAGAAAAGGGAAGAGAGAAAGAGAGAAGACAAGACAGAGGGAAGAGAAGAAGAGAGTGGGAGTGAGAGAGAGAGAGAGAGCAAGAGAAGGGAAGAGAAAAGAGAGCGAGAGAGAGAGACAGAGAGAGAGAGAGAGAGAGAGAGAGAGAGAGAGAAAAGAGAGAGAGAAAGAGAGAAGAAGAGAGGGGGAGTGAGAGAGAGAGAAAAGAGAGAGAGGAAAAGAGAGAAGAGAGAGAGAGAGAGAGAGAGAAGAGAAGAGAAGAGAAGAGAGAGAGATAGAGAGGATCAATAACCCACCAAACGGTACTGGTAAAGGCTAACAGGTCACAAACAGTCCAGTCCTGTTGCAAAACAGACTCATCTCCAGTACAGGCTATGGTCATACTTTGTGCCTGACCTCTTGCAGAACTGACCTGGGGAGCAACTCATAGGGTGGGCACTTTCAGCTCTCTGACTTCTTGCAGAACTGACCGGGGAGCAGGTCATAGGGGTGGCACTTTCAGCTCTCTGACCTCTTGCAGAACTGACATGGGGAGCAACTCATAGGGTGGGCACTTTCAGCTCTCTGACTTCTTGCAGAACTGACCGGGGGAGCAGGTCATAGGGTGGGCACTTTCAGCTCTCTGACCTCTTGCAGAACTGACCTGGGGAGCAACTCATAGGGTGGGCACTTTCAGCTCTCTGACTTCTTGCAGAACTGACCGGGGGAGCAGGTCATAGGGTGGGCACTTTCAGCTCTCTGACTTCTTGCAGAACTGACCGGGGGAGCAGGTCATAGGGTGGGCACTTTCAGCTCTTGACCTCTTGCAGAACTGACCGGGGGAGCAGGTCATAGGGTGGGCACTTTCAGCTCTCTGACCTCTTGCAGAACTGACCGGGGGAGCAGCTCATAGGGTGGGCACTTTCAGCTCTCTGACCTCTTGCAGAACTGACCGGGGGAGCAGGTCATAGGGTGGGCACTTTCAGCTCTCTGACCTGAATACCACTTCATGATAGCAATGACTTAACGTCTGTGGTTGAACATGCTGAAAACTACCACTAACCCTGAATTGCGAAAAACATTGCCGACGAATTCCATTCCGGATGTCTTTTTTCTTTTAATTGAAGATGTGAATTCTGTCGTGACTGATGTCGATTACTGTAGCAGGTAGCGACCAAAGACAGCCACTCTACGATAATGAAGACAACGACCTTTTCAACAGGAAACAAAGTTGTTGTTGGTGGTGGTGGTGGTGTTGCTGGTGGTGGTGTTGCTGGTGGTGTAGATTAGAAACTGGGATCCGTGGCAATCTCTCAATGGAGAGCAGCGTGGGTGTAAATCGGTCTGAGGCGGGGTGTTCATGTTCCTGTTCTACCAACTGTCAAATCAATCCATTGCTGTATAAATCATCACGGATTGAAGTCAGGGATTTGATGGGATTCATGTTCCTGTTCTACCAACTGTCAAATCAATCCATTGCTGTATAAATCATCACGGATTGAAGTCAGGGATTTGATGGTGTTCCTGTTCCTGTTCTACCAACTGTCAAATCAATCCATTGCTGTATAAATCATCACGGATTTATGTCAGGGATCTGATGGAATCCGAGGAGCGCTCTAGGATCCCAAGCCATCCACAAATGCATGTTGAAGACCTCATAAATCCAATGACATCAGACATTTGACGACGTGCGAATGCCGTTCAAGGCTTCCAGTTGTGTGATAAGTATTTTCGAAGATTCCTGGGTGAAGCCTTCTTACGATTCCATTCATGATGACACAGAAGTTGAACATGGGTTGTCATCATACTTTAAGGCCCAGAAACAGAGAAACGAGAGAGAGAGAGAGAGGAGAGAGAGAGAGAGAGAGAGAGAGAGAGAGAGAGAGAGGAGAGAGAGAGAGAGAGAGAGAGGGGGAGAGACAGAGAGGAGAGAGAGAGAAGAGAGGAGAGAGAGGGGAGAGAGAAGAGAAGAGAGAGAGAGAGAGAGAGAAGAGAGAGAGAGAGAGAGAGAGAGAGAGGAGAGAGAGAGAGAGATGAAGAGAAGAAAGAGGAGAAAGAGAGACAGGAGAGAGGGAGGAGGGGATGAGAGGAAGAAAGAGGAGGAAGAGAAAGAGAGAGAATGGAAGAAGAAGAAGAAGAAGAAGAAGAAGAAGAAGAAGAAGAAGAAGAAGAAGAAGAAGAAGAAGAAGAAGAAGAAGGAGAGAGAGAGAAAGGAGATCCGATCAAGTCATTGTGGATTACAGTGAAGTCATGATAAAGTCATGATAATGTAACCTTAACACACTGCTCAGGTCAGGGAAGACGGTGATGTATATTTAACACACTGTAATCTCCATTGCTCAGGTCAGGGGAGACGGTGATGGACAAGATACACTGCGGATTCCCTGCCCCCTGTAACTGTCACTGCTGACGTGGAGTCTATGTCAGACCAGGATGATGCTGTGTATTGTCTACACTCTGTAACAGTCACTGCTGACGTGGAGTCTATGTCAGACCAGGATGATGCTGTGTATTGGCTACACTCTGTAACAGTCACTGCTGACGTGGAGTCTATGTCAGACCAGGATGATGCTGTGTATTGGCTACACTCTGTAACAGTCACTGCTGATGTGGAGTCTATGTCAGACCAGGATGATGCTGTGTATTGGCTACACTCTGTAACAGTCACTGCTGAACTTTAAAGTCGTTGTAATAATATACACGGTACACGGTGTATTTCGAAACAATCTGTAACATCCATCATTGAAGTCATCAAAATATTTACTTTCTACGGGCATGCTAAGCAATGTTGTCACTCTGTAAAATCCCATTCTGACGTCAGTAACGTCATGGCGATGTTAGGATAAACTGTGGATTGATGACATTCTGTAAAACCCAGTTCTGACGTCAGTAATGTCATGGCGATGTTACGATACACTATGGCTTGACGACACCTTATAACAGTCAGAGTCCAAGTCATTCAATTCGTGATGAAACACAGGGTGAACTACTGCTTGCTGAAATACTCAATAACATCCGCCGCTGAAGTCATTCAAGTCATGATGAAACACAGGATATACTACGTCTTGCTGAAATACTCCATATTCGTTCAAGTCAAGGTGATGCGCATCATACACTTGGGGGTTTGTCGACACTATGCATAACTGAACTCCATACAAGTTAAGGTCACGGTGATGTATAGGCTACGCTGTGAATTGAAGGCATTGTGCATGCTACACTGTGGATTTCTGACATTGTACAGGCGACACTGTGGATTGCTGACACTGTACAGGCGACACTGTGGATTGCTGACACTGTACATGCTACACTGTGGATTGCTGACACTGTACAGACTACATTGTGGATTGCTGACACTGTACATGCTACACTGAGGATTGCTGACATTGTACAGGCTACACTGTGGATTGCTGACACTGTACAGGCTACACTGTGGATTGTTGACACTGTACATACTACATTATGGATTGCTGACACTGTAAGGGTCCCACCGTGGGACTGCTGAACACTGTACATCCCTACACTGTGGATTGCTGACACTGTACATGCTACCACTGTGGATAGCTCACATTGTACATGTACACTGTGGATTGTGACACTGTAAGGCTACACTGTGGATTGCTGACATTGTACATGCTACACTGTGGATTGCTGAACTGTACAGGTTTACACTGTGGATTGCTGACATGTACATGTACACTGTGGATTGCTAACATTGTACAGGTACTTTGGGGATTGTTGGACATTGCACAGGCTACACTGTGGTTTGCTGCATTGTACAGGCGACACTGGGATAGCTGACACTGTACATGCTACACTGTGGATTGTGACATGTACATGCTACACTGTGGATTGCTGACACTGTAATGCTACACTGTGGTTTGTTGACCACTGTACGGCTACATGTGGATTGCTGACAATGTACATGCTACATGTGGATTGCTGACATTGTACAGGCTACATTGTGGATTGCTGACATTGTACAGGTACATTGTGGATTGCGACATGTACATGCTACATTGTGGTTTTGCTGAAAATGTAAGGTAAAACTGTGGATTGCTGACATTGCACAGGCTACACTGTGCATTGCGACTTTGTACATGTACACTGTGGATTGGACAATGTACATGCTACATTGTGGATTGTTGACCACTGTACAAGCTACACTGTGGACTCCTGACACTGTACAGGCTAACTGTGGATTGCTGATACTGTACTGGCTACACTGTGGATGTGACATTGTACAGGCTACACTTGTGGATTGCTGACATTGCACAGGCTACACTGTAAGGCTACACTGTGGATTGCTGACACGGAGAGGCTACCTGTGGATTGCTGACATTGTACAGGCTACACGTGGATTGCGGACATTGTACAGGCTACACTGTGGATTGCTGACATTGCACAGGTACATGTTGTGGATTGCTGATACTGACAGGCTACACTGTGGTTGCTGACATTGTACAGGCTACACTGTGGATTGCTGACATTGCACAGGCTACACTGTGGATTGCTGACATTGTACAGGTTACATTGTGGATTGCTGACATTGTACAGGCTACACTGTGGATTGCTGATAATGTACAGGTACACTGTGGATTGCTGACATTGTACAGGCTACTTTAAATGGATTGCTGGCATTGCACAGGTTTACACTGTGGATTTGCTGACATTGTACAGGTTACATTGTGGATTGCTGACATTGTACAGGTAACACTGTGGTTTGTTGACAATGTACATGCTACACTGTGGATTGCTGACACTGTACATGTTTACACTGTGGATTGCTGACATTGTACAGGATACATTGTGGATTGCTGGACACTGTACAGGCTACATGTGGATTGCTGACATTTGTCAAAACCGATGGCAGCCAACATGCCACCTACGTCACAGTGAGAATCCTCAAGCCTAAGAGGAATGTTGCACGTGCGGCAGGTAAAAAGACAGGTGGAGGCCGATAGAGACAGCCAGTACAGAAAAAAGTGCCACCACCGTGAATCTGTCAGGATGAATTGCACGGGCAGTGAAATTAGAGAGAGAGAGGGGAGAGGGGGAGAGAGAGAGAGAGGGAGAGAGAGAGAGAGAGAGAGAGAGAGAGAGGGGTAAACCTAACCTGAGCTGAGCTACATTAAGGTGCAACCACACCACAACCCACATTAAGGGACGGATACACGACAACAACAACGACAATAAATAATGAATAATTCCACCACCTAGAGGGTCAGCCGTCAAGGCCTCGTGACAAACTCGTGACAAACCCCCCTTCTAAAGCATCTGTTTCTCTGAGATACAGTGCTCCTTTGAACCTTGACGCATGTACCCAAAATTCACAACAATGGGACCGAACCCAACCCTTTGATCGACAGGTACCCATAAATCCAAAACAAAACATTCCCGATAGAATTACACAGGGGGATACATTATACCCACATTTTTCAAACAACTAAGCAAACCTTCAGGGCAATGAAAGTTGCAATCCGAGCCAGTTTTGTTCACTACTGTTAACTGTCACACCTGAAACAGACCAAAAGGGGACATAACGCGGTTTCCCCCCAAAGGGCGTGCTGACTACGGAGCTCGGCTTGAGTTTTAAGCATCCGTATTGCTGGAAACCCCTTTATATGATGAAAAGTGAAAGCATGACTCTGCGTTCCACTGCCTAAAACCCCTGAGTTCGACGACTGACTGGCCGGATCCGGTCCAGGCACTGGAGAGGATGATGATCGCTCTCCAGTACAAACTTCCCGGCCGTATTCTTCTTGGGCACGCCAGTGCAGTCACAAATCTCCCAGAGAGCTTCAGCAACATAGGGGCATCGGGTAGTCCTAAACGGAACAGCCTCTGGGTATCGAGTCGCATAGTCTACCACTACCAAAGTGTAGCGGTGACCGCGATCGGATAGTGGATTAATGGGTCCCCCAGGTCAACACCAACCTTGGGTGAATGGCTTCCCAACCAGTGGCACTGATCCAGGGGAACACGCGTCAAGCGACCTTTAGGCGTTGTCGTTGGCAGACATCGCAACTGCGGCAGTACTGCCCAACCTGAGAGGCCAGAAGAAGTCCTGTCTTACCCCCTCGAGATTCCGCTTTGAGCCATATGGCCTGCCCTGGGTGAATCATGGGCCTGCCGGAGAACAGATTCTCCCCAAGCTTTGGTGGACGACAGTTGCTTGGCTACCCCATCTGGCCTGAGTGAAAAAAACCCTAAAAGGAGTCCCCTTGTGGAGCTTTAAAGCTCACCTTAGCATGTCGGGCAGACTGAGCGGGACGACCCACCAGTTGTCGTAGGCGTTGGACATCCAAGTCCCTGGCCTGAAGGCGGACCATGGGAGCAGGATCACCCCTGGCCAGGACCTCGTCAGAGATCGGCTGTAGAACGGGACGCAATTCCTGCTCTGCTTCTGGCTTTGGCGCGCGTGGTAACTCCCCACACGCCTGTAGGGGCCCAGATCCGTAGACACAGAGACTGCTGGTCCGTTGCAAAGGTGATGGTATTCCCTATAAAAAGGGAATACAGAGGTCGCTCCACTGCGTATGGCCCATACTTCGCCACAGAAGTAGGGGGGTGGAGATAGGAATGAGTACAGAAGGACGGGGGAGGTAAAACCAGCCTCCAACCCGCACACATCGTAACTGGCGCCTCGCTGGGGCCTCAGGGGAAAAAATCCTTATCCACAAAGATTTGTTGATGCTCCCGAATCCTGATGGTGTCGGACCAAGGAAGAACCAACAACAGAAAGAAACACTGGACATCTGTACCACCAGAAGCTGGGTTGGACCCCACGTTTGCCGAGGCACAAGGACGCTGGGAGAAGGACTAGCCCCATGACTACCGGCGGCTTTAGGGCAATTTTCCTAATGTGGCCGGGACGACCAAAAAGGGAAAACAAAAGTTGGGGTGCTGAAGTCCCGTTTGAACTGCCTGCCTTGTTCGCCCCCGCTAGCAGTCTTTCCGGCCCCTTATTGCCACTAAATCCTGTGGGGGTTCCTGTCGATCTGGGCGAATGCCATAAGCTCTACGGGCTTCAGGCAAAACACCTCAGCAGTATGAATCACAGCGCGAAATCCTGGGTGTGCTGCTCCTAAAACGGATTCCTAAACTCCTGGGGACACGTGTTGGTGAGCTGTTCCGATGAAAAATCAGATCCTCAAGCTCCAGCTTAGCCAAACTGACCCCAGTTCCCTAGCGTTTTGCGCAGCCTATCTCCAAACTGCATGAAGGTCTCGTCGTATTCTTTTTCATGGCCTGAATTTCCCTTTCCTGTAGTCTTGGAGTAAGGTGGAAACGCTTACGCAGGGGCCAACTGCATGTCTGCATAAGACGCGCCTTCATTTAGAGTGATCACACACTCCCTTGCAGCACCTGAATCCAGAAAAAAGGTGCATGGCCTTTTGTTCCTCAGACAATTGGTATGAATAGCTCCTTGTCAAAATGCTCTAAGAACATATCAATGTCCTCACTAGGTCTAAAACTCTGGAAGCTTTAATTTTGGGCCTCTAACTCTATCCCTTGCCTGTCGATCAACCCCCTGATTTACAGATGCGGGAAGTCCGCGAAAGAAGTTGTTCCATCTCCTCCTGCGCAGAGCCTCCTGTCTGGCAGCCTCTTCAAAGCCGAGTTTCCTCCTCCTACGCTGATCCAACTCTTCCCGACGGAGGGCCTCCTGTCTGTCAGCCTCTTCCCTACGCAGAGTTTCCTGCCTGACAGCCTTTTCCCTTACGCGTGTTTCCTCTTCCCGACGGAGGGGCTGAAATCCTCTCGTCGCTGTTGCTCCAAAAACATCAGGACAGAGGCGATATCCTGAGCGGGATTCACCACTCCCGACACGGGAGGATGACCGTTTGACCCGTCCTTGGGTCTCGACTTTCCATGAGGAAAGTTTCCAGGGCATACTCCTTACGAGGGGAAGCATGGAGGGAAAAGGTTTCGGTCTCTGGACCCAACAGAAGCCCACAGTTGCTTAACCATACTCGACGCATCGAGCGGACGTGGTCACGTGGGGTCTCGGCAGAAAAGATCCCCCAGCGAAGAAGAAACGAAATACTCGTGGGACTATCGGCTACAGCACTGGAATAAGTAGAAGTCCTGTAGTCAAAGTACTAGTACTAATAGTAGGGACTAAATTTTGAAGACCTTTCTTCTTCGACCCCACGCGTCGCCATGCCGTCAGTCCCGGACGTTGCCATGACAACTATATCCTACGGTTCTCAAATAAAGGGGAAAGACAATTCCAACTTGAAAAACAGATACCGCACGGTTATGCCCACGTCTCTTGGTGATGACTGTGAAACAGCAAATTTAAAAAGTGTCAACATACAATCTTTATTGAAACGAAAAGGAAAAAAAAGACTCTTGTGACCAAGTTACCTTCAGGGCCCCCACGCTCAGAACACAAGAGCGAAAAGACAGTGGAGTTCACTAGTCAACAAAGAGCAACCAAAAATTCAAAATAAAAGATAATACATAAGGAGAAAATGTCCAGGCTGCTCCCACTCTGGCAACACCGCGCTCCACAACCGAGCAACTGTGCGGTGGGGTCACCGACAAAAAAAAAAAAAAAAAATGACAGAAGGAATCCGGAGAAAGGAAAAAGACACTAACGTCCCATACACCCACCTGTACTCAATAAACCCCCCGGCAAAGAAAAATGGTTAACTACAAAACAGGAATGGCAGACTGATGGCAACAGAAAGGCAAGTCCTTACGGCCGTATCTGCGTGAGGGCACCGGCGGAAAGAGGAGGTCTGGACGCGGTCGATTCCCTTTCGTCTCAACTCGATCCCCCCGTCCACCAGATTTCATTCAGGCCACCAAGACTCCCTACACGCTAAGGTCACCCAGCCAACACCCACAAACAAACACGACAAACTAACTAAACGTAATAACAAAAACGGAAGGAACTGGACAGGTTTCTCCGCGAAACAGAGAGAGACAGTCAGGGAACCTTCACATCCCGGACGAGCCCCCACAAATGTCCGACCGACCCTGGGGTCTGGGCCCCGAGGATGGTCTAGATGGGAGTGAAGGGAGTGACTGAACCTCACACGCCTCGCCAGAGGGCACACAAGAAAAAGATTAATTACAATTACACCATTTATTCACACCAACACACACAGAGTCCAAAAAGCATTCACAACACACAACAATTTACAATACAATTAAAGCATTTCAACACACACAACATCACACAGTCACAAACAAGGCATTTCACGACACAAAAAACCATAATCATAAATAAAGCATTCCCAAAACACAAGTTCTTTTTGTGCTTCATGTGGTTCCTTTCCTGCCCCTTCACCCCTCTCCAAAGTCCATGGAGTACCCTGTCGAATCAGGTGCCCCAAACCGGGGTTTTTCTTGAAAGAGTCTTTCAATGCCGACCCCCCTTGGCACACACACACAAACCCCAAAATTGCACGACCAGAGCTTAAACCACATGGTCACATGGCTGTAGGAAGTCCGAGGACAGTGAGGGGAACGCATCCCGTGGGAGGGCGTTGTCGCTGTAGGTCCGGACAGGGATTAGGACCATCCAGCAAAGTCCACGTGCTTGAACCAGTTTCGCGGCCCCAACAGTGCAAGCTTCGGATGAAGCCCCGGGAGGAGAAAACGGAAGGAACTGGAAGGAAAGAAGGGTACTAGAACCCCGCTGTCAGTACGGTCTGAAATATGCTGTTAAATCCTAACAGCCACTCGCATGATGGGCGAGGGAAGGTGTTTGCTGAAAAACATTAGTAACACCAGTCAACACAGACCTGAGCAAAACAGAAACAAACCAAATGAGGAACGTTCGCTAAAGGTTTTCCTCACACGAAGAGGTTTAAGAGATTACTATAACAGGCGAAACAAACCCAATAGCAATTTATATCTTCATCCTTCCCTCACTCACGTTCAACATTTCCTTTCTTAGGAATGAACTAATAGGCAACCCTTGTTTATAACTGCCAACACATTTGCAAATAATAATAATTCAATGGCACAATTATCCCCCCATTTTATTTGCAACATTTCAAAATAACACAATTCTCCAACCACGCATCAAACGACTAATCTGCGTACGCACGCTTGCAAACATAAAACTCGTTCCACTTGCACACACAAACAGACGGTGGCCGAAGAATAAGAGACCGGTGATTGTGACAGGGGCGGACGAGCGAGACCAAGCAAGTTCCAACCCTAAATCACCAGGTTCTCCCCATCCCCACCGACTACCGCATCACAGATGCACTGAAAGGAGAAAGAATTTTGGATATAATTTTGGACGGCCAGGTTAAAGATTTAATTAACCAGAAAAAGTGGCCCCAAACAATCTCTTTTATAATTTTGAAAACAAAAGGAAATTGCGCAAGAGAGAAGAATTAGCCGGCTAACAACAAAAAAGCAAACAAACCACGAAACTGATGCTTACAAGCTACCGTGGGTGACCCAAAAGTGGCGGGTCAAGCGACTCTCTGCCCTCTGTCCAGTCGAGAGGACCAGCAGAGCAGATGCGGAAAAGAGATGACGTCCCTCCCTACAGGCCGACTGTAGGAATGAAGGTACCGACCGTACCTTCGACGAAGTGGTAGAGAACCAGAACTGGAGCGGGCGCTCCCAGGGACATCTTCCGCTCGAGTGAAAGAGAAAACCTGCCTAACCGATGGCAGCCAACATGCCACCCTACGTCACAGTGAGAATACCTCAAGCCTAAGAGGAATGTTGCACGTGCGGCAGGTAAAAAGACAGGTGAGAGGCCGATAGAGACATCCAGTTCAAGAGAAAAGTGCCAGCCACCCGTGAATCTGCAGGATGAATTGCACGGGCAGTGAAACTAGAGAGAGAGAGAGAGAGAGAGAGAGAGAGAGAGAGAGAGAGAGAGAGAGAGAGAGAGAGAGAGAGAGAGAGAGAGAGAGTAAACCTAACCTGAGCTGAGCTACATTAAGGTGCAACCACACCACAAGCCACATTAAGGGACGGATACACGACAACAACAAAGACAATAAATAAATGAATAATTCCACCACCCTAGATGGGTCAGCCGTCATAGGCCTCGTGACAAACTCGTGACATATATGTATATATATATATATATATATATATATATATATATAATATATATATATATATATATATAATATATATATATATATATATATATATTATATATATATATATCTCTATATATCTATATATATATCTATATATCTATATATATATATATATATATATATATATATATATATATATATTATATATATGTGTGTATGTATGTGTGTGTGTGTGTGTGTGTGTGTGTGTGTCAGTGGATGGATGGGAGGCGTGTTTGCATGTCGTATGTTATACTTTTTATTGTTATGATTGTTATTATTATTATTATTATTATTATTATCATATCATCATCATCATCATCATCATCATAATCATCATCATCATCATCATCATTATTATCATTATCATTATTATGTTATTCTTCTTTTCTTCTTCTTCTTATTTTTATTATTATTATTATTATATTATTATTATTATTATTTTTATTATTATTATTTTTATTACTATTATTATTATTATTATTATTATTATTTACAATTAACAGTTAAGGTTAACTCCCGTGCCCTAATTAACAGGGGGGGGGGGGGAAGAGTCAAGCATGTCAAGGAGCATGCT
>JAFLJL010002711.1:0-23857 GCA_018398815.1 Conus ventricosus
AAAACAGAGAAATTGTGGTGCAGTCACAGTCGCATTCATGTACTGTAACATACATATATATATACTCGAAAGGCACTTGCTCATAAGTATGAGACCATGTACATACATTAATTCATCACAAACCACCCTTTCCAATAACTTGTTGGCTGGTGACATAGAACTGACTGAACATGGTAAGGCTGACACTGTACAGGCGGACGACGTAAGGCTCTGCTGACAGATGCCATGCCACCAGTGACGCTGCCCCCTACCCTGGCCAAAGGTCAGGCCAGCAGTATGGCTTCCAGCCGGTCTTCGTCCAACAAGTAAGATATTCCTGTATTTTGTGTGGATTTTGTCTTTGTAGTGTTCCTAGCAGCACTCGTGCAGGCATAAATTCTCAAAATGTCAAAATGATGCATTTGAAAAAAATAATCTTATTTAAGATGGTTTTCAAGTATGATAACAGCAGGTGAAAGATGTTTTATCTTTACCTGAGTGGCATTGCAAGTGTGATTGGTCACACAAGTATTAATACACTAATTTGCATGGATGCAGCTTATTCTTAAAGTGTAACTCACCCCCTATATAGTGATTTTTAGGATACTGTACGTTATGTCTGGTAAATCACTATTGACAGACACGCTTGCCTATCCGGCCCACCGACAGAGCGGAAATTACTCGTTGAACATTCACGTTTAACTGCGTTGACGGAAATTGCGACAACATGCCGAAGTTTACCGGAAAACCTGTGACGTTGATTTGGGGCAAGTAGAACATGGCGAACACGACCAAATCGGTACGTACGAGTCAAACCTACCAGTTTGAAGCGCCAGCACCGAACAGAAGAGCGGACGACGAACGTATAAGTGGAGGCACCAACACAAGATCGTGTTGGCAACACAGACTGGTGAGTATTTTTTGTCCACGAATGATCTGCAGTTAGCAACAGTGTGTCGTCCAGTGAGTGACCGACTTGGCTTCAACTAGTTCAAGCTGATACGTGTGTTGAATCCACTGTACGTTTGTGTTGATTTGTTTGAAGGATTTAGAATTTTGAGAAGTCGAATGAAACAGTTGTTGCACACTTTTCCTGGTTACTTAAGAAAAGGTCTGTTTATTATTATGGGGGTGGGGGTGGAGAAGAAGAAGAAAGGGAGGGGGGGGGGGGTGCGTGTCAGTGCGTGTGTGATGACAGCATGTGTGTGTTGTGTGTGTGTGTGTGTGTGTGCCTGAGGCCCAACGAAATGTTCAGTATAAAATCACATTTATGTTATGGCTTATGCTGGATGTGGATCAGCACATATTCCTGAGTCTTCATTTAGAACCAGCCTCACCACACAATCCATCTGCTAATAACAATAAAGAAGTATTATTTTGCTTAGTAATAATTTAGAGCTGTGTTTTCAAGTTCATGACCATTAAAAATAGGATGGGTTTTTGTGTGTGTGTGTGTGTGTGTGTGTGTGTGTGTGTGTGTGTGTGTGTGTGTGTGTGATGTGCCCATCGTGGTGTGGGTGTGTGTGCATTCCATGAAAGAAGAAGACAGTGAGTAAAACAGTCACTGAAACAATCATTAAATAAGCCCAAGAGCATACAGGTTGAGCTGGAAACATTACCAGCTACTTTATTCTTCAATGTAAAGTTATAAAATGAAATCATGCAAGGGGTTTATTCATTCATGTAATAACTAGTGCATAATTGTTTAAATGAAAAAACAGTACATGTGTTCAATGCCAGATTTTATTTGCTTCCTTGCAAAATTTCTTCATGACCTATTTTTTGAAAGTATGGTTACACTTAGTAACAGCATACATTTCTACTCAAGTACAAAAAGTGAAAAATTATCACTTGGTTATGTATTACAAAAGTGAAAGTGTTACACGAGTCACAATAAATGAATATCTCTAAAAAATTGTCTAAAGAGTGTGCAACAGGGAGAGTTGAGAGACCAGACAGTTAGACTGGAGAAAGGAGAAATAAAGACAAGGACAAAGGAGGGAGAACAGGGAACTGCACAGCTAGAAAGAAGGAATTATTACTCATTTAAAAACAACAACAAAGAAAAAAAAACAATTACAAAGAAAGAAAAAAGACTTCATGAATGTACAAACCAAAGTGTAAGGAATGTCCTCATGATCTCTGTATCTTATGACTTGTGTGAAGCAATTCAAAGTACCATGGCCATTTTATATCAAAAGCAGAAAGCAGCTACAGGCAATGGTAATGATATCAATACTAAGTAACAAACAGCAGAACGAGGAATAACATTGGAGGGGAACAAAGGAAAATGAAAGGAAAAAATATTAGAAAATATCAGATGCTAAACACAAACCAAAAAAGTGACATTAATAGCATTCCAAGTTTGTTTGTTTTTGTTTTTTTCAGGTGTACATGTGAAACTGTGTTGCAATGAACACCAACCATGAAAGCCACTGTTGCACAGAGTCGAAAAGATATGGCAGAAAGTTTTACGATACAGGTATGATGAATAGTTACACTGTTATAACTTTCTTCTTTATCAATAAAACAGAATAGATTGTCTTTTTGGTTTCTTTGAGGTCATGATCTGCCATTGTATACTTCTTTTCAAGTTAAATGCACATATAATGCACACACATTCAGACATGAACAAAGAGAAATGGTTGAATTTGTACATACCTGTATGGAATACACCTTTAAGTTTATTAAATAATGTTTTGGATTTGTGATTACTTGCCGAGTTTACTCTGCAGTACATAGAATCATCCAAAACACCTGACAATACAAAGATACTAGTAGTATTATATGTTTTTGTTGTCAGATATTTGGAAAGATTCTGTAAAGTTACTCAGTCTTTTTTTGTTTGTCTAAATTGTCATAGAGTTCAGATTACAAAGTGATAATAATAAGATGTCAAATTATTCTGCCTTAGAGCAAGGTGACATTTTTGAGTTCATTTTGAGTAGGAACCTTTGAAATTTTGAGAAGTAATTTGTATGACTGATTATCCCTGGTAGTGGTACAAGCAAAGGTGATGTTTTCAGTTGAGTTAGTTGGAATGTGTATATGGGTGGTTAATACGTTGTATTAACATACACAATAACTCGGTTTTACGTAAATTTTTGAAACATGTTATAGTGACTGATACAGGTAATAAGGAAGCCCAGTTCCAATATGGGCTATATTGTTGGTCAGAGGCAAAGTTTCCAAAATGGCCGTCGCGCAGATAATGATATAACATACAACTGCTCTTGTTCACTCTGCATACAAATGTCATAAATAAATAGCTGTGACAAGTCAGCATGTGCCCTAAGACTGTGATATCATTCTGTGCAGGTCCTTGCAAGTGGAAAAAGGTGAGGTCAGCCAGCTGAGTGTATCACTGCTGTTCCTGGTTTCCAGACTGTCTGCTTTGACCCTGATGTGTATGGAAACTGCCTATCATCAGTCCAAACAGGAGCATAGGCAGATGAGGGCTTCTACAGAAGAGTAAGCTTGCACAATTTGCTTGTATGTGCCATGATTTACCGAGTGAAAGGAGCGTTAAAGGGACACCTAGGAGTAATAAATGACACATCCAGCTATGACAGGGATGAAAGTGGGAAGGGCAAGGATGGCACACGATATCAAATGGTGTACTCTAGTAAAGGGGGCCCCCTTATCACAGGTTTCAGTGGTTAGATTTAAATATTCCTACCTCAGTCAGCTTCTTGTTTGCCTTTTTTTTTTTTTTTTTTTTTTTCTTTTCTTTTTGTGGCATCAGTTATCGGATCAATGGAGCACCTAAGGCGGTGATTTTTTTTTTTTTTTTTTTTTTCCCCCTAAGGCCGAAATCCACCTCTTCATTTTTTTTGTGCTTCACACTGTCCTCTACATCTGCCAAAAAAAAAAAGCAAAAAAAAAAACAAAAGTAATTTCCACTACTAGTTTTCTTTCTTCTTTTTTTCCTTTTTTTTTTTTTCCAAGCAGTCTCTCTCACACCATGCATAGTCTGTATGTTTCTCTTACAAATGGACATAGTCTTGCTGATTTTAGTGTTTTGGTGTTGATACAAAATGTCTGGGTTTGTTAATGTTCTAATGTGTGGTGTACTGGCACTCTCACACTGATCATGTGCTGCTTATACAAAGAGAACAACATAAAATGAAACAAAGGACTTAATAACTTAATTTTTTTTTTTTTTCGATTTTCCCAAGAGAGAGAGAGAGAGGGAGAGACAGGCAGACAGACAGCCAGACAAAACAGAGAGAGACAGAGACAGACGGACGAGGCGGCATCATAGAGTTATATGTAGAGTTTGTTTCAAATCGTCCCGCCAGTTGGCTGTTTGCCTTCTAAGACTTACCAAGACATGATGGACACACAATATGAGAACACTGATATCGAAAAATCCTGAGTACTAATTCTGATTGTGTGTGTTTTGTGTCTACATGTGCATGTGTACTTGTTTAAAGCCAAGTGAAGTCCATTCTATTCAGTGAATGATTATGGCTGTGTTCTCATTGTGTTTAGGTAGCCGCTTTCTAACTTCAGGGAAATTTGAATGAATGTCAGGAGCTTACCCAGTTGCTGCTTCCAATATTATCTCCCAACAACATCTTTTTGCTCTTCCTCAGATACTCAGAAGTAAAAAGCTGCAAGCAGTCTTTGATATGGACAGAAATATCCTTCTAGATTCACATCTTTCATGTCTCTTGCATTGTTACTCTAAGGTTATAGTATACACTGTACAGTAGTTATTCATACTAGGTCAATACAGCAAGATAAACTGTTTAAGAGCTTAAGGTGAACTGAAATGGACCTACATATGTTTCTTGCCACTGTTTTTCTCCATCATGGACCAAAATGCAACTTTCTCCAACAGGAAATACCGGTACATTGCTACAGGCAGCTTGTGAGGTGGTGCTTTGGAATTCTGGGCAGAAACATCCGTGTTTCCCCTTCCATCTTGCTGTGTTCACAAGATCCGTGAACATTTCCAGTCAGAAAAATATCGTGGATTCCAGTGGCCTGAATTGGACTGAACACACAGTGTGTGTGTGTGTGTGTGTGTGTTGTGTACTATTGTATTTGTATTTTATAGGATTTGTATGACTTCTTCCCTAGTGTAGCAATGTACTTCCTGCGTTCTTTTGTGTGTGTGTGTGTGTTTTCTTTTTTCTTTTTTTTTTCTCGTTTCGTCATCTTTGACCCAAGTTGCATTACTCTGAAACAACTTGAAGTTGCTCACTCATGAAGAAGACTGATGTGGTGGTTATTCTGTCTGCTAAGCAGTATGAAAAACATTGTCAACAGATAGAAATGGTTTTCTCCCCGCTCCCACCCTGTCCCCCTTGCACCATTTGTCCTCTTTAAGAACTTTTAGATTAAAAAAAAAAATAATTGGGTATTGGAATAAAAAAAGAATAGAACCTAAGTGTTCCACTCCATAATGTTTGCATCTTGGTGCTAGATTCAGTTGAAATGTCCTGAATAAATTTTGTTTACCAAATCCACATTGCCTATGAATGTCCAGCCTTGCATGCAAGCGACTCGCACCTTTTTAAGTGATTTATCAGAAAGGATGACTTCTGTATGGTGGAGAAATTTGGCATTTCCGCAGTTTCTTTCTCTTTGTGTGTGTGTTTGTAAAAAGTAAAAAAAGTTCAGTACTCTCGGGACTGTAAGGCACTTCATTGTATTACTATTAGGCACAAGAGTAACTGAGGATCAAGTAAATGTTCACAACCAGAATCCAAATCTTGAGCAGGTTCATTCGGTATATTGAATCACTTATCACAGTATCTTGCCATGTAAGTAGCCAGTGCCTCGTGTTTGCTTGGATGGGCATATGTGCTGTCAGGGGGTCTGGTTTTTCTCTGAACTTTCCTGAAGGGAACTCCTCAGTGCAATGGGCTCTCTCCATACATTTGAAAGAGGTGGTGAAGCAGCTTGGACACATAACCTGTAACGGTGTAAGACAGTTTTGTTAGTAAGTAAAGTATACACTTTTAATTGGACTGTTCTTGTGATATCCAGACAAAGAAGAAAAGGGAACAATGTATATCAGCATCCATCTACCTCACTACACACTTTCCTCTGCCCCTCCCCCCCCCCCCCCCCCCCCCCCCACACACACACACACACGTACACACACACACACTCCCCCTCCACCACCTCCCACACCAAAGATGAAAACAGCAACTCGTCGACGCGTCACTTGTAAAAACATGAACAGACTAATTGTAGGCCATTTGACAGTAGTTTTAAACCTTTGCCAAACATAGTCATAATGCTTGCGAGTGGATGGGAAAGACTAATAATGATAATAATGACTGTGTGTTTCTTAAGAATGCAAACCATCACAAACATGAAAATAATGCAGAAAAGAAAATTTGATAGAGAATTTGAGATAAGACATTTTGACATGTGAGTAATGTGCCACATAAATAGCATGATCTATAGATGACTACTTGAAACTTGTAATATATATTGGGGAATGTGGTTTGGTCTACCGCGACTCCCTGTGTCTTATCAAACCTCAACACACTCCATAGTCATAATGTTTTGTTTACAAGAACAGGAGGAAGCACAAGAAAAATTAAAGCACCCACATCAGTATGTAGCTTTATACTCACCATAGGTTGGATCACACTTCAGCCTGCGTATGCTGTATTCCCCCTTCTTGGCCTTGGGAAAGTAATGGCCATTTTCACACTGCCGTCCTCCTCCTGAAGATATCCCCTCTCACAATTTTCATTGTAATGCATGGCAGCCAGAACAGCCTGCAAAAATGTTCAACATGCTGGTTAAGCCATCATCAATATATATATATGAATATTGTGTGTAACCCTTCATAAATTCATATGAATAATGTGTTTAAAACCCATTCTCTCAGTGCCAGCGTGCATGCACACCCCCCCCCCCCCCACCCCCCCCCCCCCCCCCCCCCCCCCCAAAAAAAAAAAAAAAGTGCCTCCGCCAGTGCTATAAGAACTGCATCCACTCTACCTTGACCACCCCACCTTTACGCTACCCCTTGCCTCTCCCATGCTTGCCGCAAGCATCCCTTCCATGCGTGTTCATCTCTAATCCACACAGACCACAGGCCTGTTGTCTTCTGTAGTGTCGGTCACCACATGTACACTGGTGATCCACACAGACCACAGGCCTGTTGTCTTCTGTTGTGTCAGTCACCTCATACACACTGGTGATCCACACAGACCACAGGCCGTTGTCTTCTGTTGTCAGTCGCCACATGTACACTGGTGATCCACACAGACCACAGGCCTGTTGTCTTCTGTTGTGTCAGTCACCTCATACACACTGGTGATCCACACGACCACAGGCCTGTTGTCTTCTGTTGTTGTCAGTCACCACATGTACACTGGTGATCCACACAGACCACAGGCCTGTTGTCTTCTGTTGTCAGTCGCCACATGTACACTGGTGATCCACACAGACCACAGGCCTGTTGTCTTCTGTTGTGTCAGTCACCTCATACACACTGGTGATCCACACAGACCACAGACCTGTTGTCAGTCACCACATGTACACTGGTGATCCACACAGGCCTGTTGTCTTCTGTTGTGTCAGTCACCTCATAACACACTGGCTGCTCACTTGGTTTGGAAAAGTGTGAACAAAGTCCATCCCCTTGGCCTGTTGGCTTCACACTTTCAAAGGCATGGAACTTCACACAATGTGATTAGCGTCAGCTGAGTGGGGGAATCCTTTAACTTTTGTCGCAAAGCCAAGTCCTTGGTAAAACCTCTGGGGTAACACTAGCTTAAGATGGGATAGGCAACCAACAGAAATATTTGGTTGGTGGCACCAAAGCCACACTATTGATCCAACGATTATTCAGTCAGTAGCACTTGAAGGTTAATTGTGTTTGAGATCAAGCAGAACATTTTCCCTTTTACATGTAATAGTCTTTAAACTGGTTCAGCCAAGCTTATTGATAGTTTGCTGATGGTTTGGACTGTGGCTATAGATCAACAGAATATAAATAGTTTCTTATCAAGAACAGTTTACAAGGAAATCACTTTGTACAAGTAAAATGCAACTTAGTAACCAACCTGGTGTACATTCCTAGCCAAGAAAAGGCTGTGTCTTCGGACAGAATGACAACACCAGACTGTGAAATGCAGGGTTCGTAGGGTCCTTTCAAGTCCTTTTAAGTCCTTATGAATTGGATTTTGTTAAAAGGCCTTTTAAGTGCTTTGATTCAGCAAGTTGGTCCTTTTAACTCATCAGGAGGTCCTTTTAAGTTTTGAAAGGTACTGTTAAGTCCTGTTTTATCAAGAGAAAGAGACTTGAGAACGAAACTGAAACACCTTCGACAACCAAAACCGTACTTTTGCAAGTTGCAAAGAGTTGAAAGATGCCGACGCGATATCGTCTGAAACTCAGTACTGTACAAGGAAGTACTACTAGGCCTAAACATTAGTGCGCTTTCTGCTCAGTGGCAGACGACGTGAAGCCGCGCGCAGTGGCTATGATCAACGCCTGCTGCTTTGCTTAGCTTTGACGTCATGGGTTCCAAAGAGCAAGACGCGTGCTAATGTTTGCGGCATATAGCTGACTCAATATTTCGGTCAAACGATCTATGTTAAAAGGTTCCCTGTATAGAAATTAATTAAAAGAGTGAGGCAATAAAGATGAAAACATATTACCCAAATAAATGTAGGTACATAACATCACGGTTTGCGAACATGCGAACATAACAAACTGCCTTGGAGAACAGCTATATGCTGCGTTCTTGAGCAGCATGTACAAGATAGATGCCTTCCCCGTCTCTTCTCCTCCTTCCTCCTTTTCCCTGCGCTAGCTAATTCTGAATGGAGCCTAGTTGGAAAGTTTAAAAAAGTTTTGTTGCAAGCTAAACGTTCAAAAATGCCAGGGAAATGGGTTAAATCCTATTTTAGCGGCGCAAAACATTTGAGCCCCGATGGCGCGATAAACTTGCGTGCCAATACGCAAACCCAAAGTAAACCAAAAGTATCCGGTATCAACAAACCCTAACCCTAACCCTATCAGTATCAACAAACCCTAACCCTAACCCTATCGGTATCACAAACCCTAACCGTAAAATGTTTTGCGCCGCTAAAATAGGATTTAACCGGGAAATGTTTCCTTTCAGGATAGATGGTTATCTGATAAAGTTTATTGCGAGTGGGTGAGAAGGGATGCTGTGGACAAGCATTCTGCTCGGTGCCTTTTTTGTGGGGTTTCGTTGAAACTTGCTTCAATGGAAGAGTGTCCTAAGCAGCATGCCAAGACCGACAGACATGTGAAAAATGAACGAAAATTCAAGGCAGACACCAGATGTAACATGAATGATTTCTTTTCAACAAACAGCATGTGTCAAGCACAGTCGCTTCCAGTTCAACTAGCAGTACTAGTCATGCCACTGCCAGCAATGAAAGTGCGTCAGTACAAGTCCAACCACAGAAATCTACTACTAGTACTAGGCCTAGGATCTAGTTTTGATCTTGACAGCAGTCGATTGAAGGCTGAAGTGTTGTGGGCAATGAAAGTTGTGGACTGCCACTACAGTTGTGTGTGAAGAAAAATGTGTAAAATAGTATGTAGTGGACGTGACAGTAGAATGTGTAATAGTAGTGTAGTGGACGTGACAGTAGAATGTGTAATAGTAGTGTAGTGGACGTGACAGTAGAATGTGTAATAGTATGTAGTGGACGTGACAGTAGAATGTGTAATAGTAGTGTATGGACGTGACAGTAAATGTGTAATAGTAGTTAGTGGACGTGACAGTAGAATGTGTAATAGTAGTGTAGTGGGTCTGACAGTAAAACAAAGAATGAAAGTGATTCATCATTGTGTCTATAATAGTTTGTGACTCACAGTGAAAACTCAGTAATCTACATATTGTGAAATACAACTTTGTGACAATAACATTCAGCCAAAGAAACCTACAGTGACGTGAATTGCAAAGACGAATTAACATCAAATGGGATTAGCTGTTCCTCTGTTTATGAGAGGTAAGTGTCATGCTGTACTGCATGTCAAAAGGTTTGGGGTGTACTGTAAAGTCATGTTGCAAAGGTCCTTTAAACTGATTTGAGGTCCTTATAAAGTCCTTTAAAGTCCTTTTTTGGCTTCATGCCCACCAACCTGGGAACCCTGGAAATGCCTCCACTGTGAGGTTTGTGAGAGGGTGACAGCTTCTGACATCACTAGAAGGTATTTATTTTCAATGATGTTGAGGAGAGCAGGTAATCCTCAGAGATCTGTAACAATATTATAGGTAATCAAAGCTTTCATATCTTTATTGAAAACAAAAATACATTATCATCACAAAGAAAAGAAACAGGCAGGACATTTGACCTGTATGTGGGAACACTAACACAGAAAAATTGCAACCACTATGACAATATTGAAGGCAACCACACTATTAAAATCAGTACATGCTTCTAGAAAAATGGTTGGAGACCAGTCTGAAAAAATGCAGCTTCAGACAAAGTTTCAACCTGTAGAAAGTAGAACTCTGCAGTTGAACCTGCTGATTGGTGATTCTACCAATTAGACTGTGATCAGTCTTTATGATGGACTCTGCCAGTAAGAACAATACACAAACTCTAGTACACAGTCAAAAACTGAGTCGGTGCTATGACACATACAACTCACCCGGTGTGAACCAGTCTTTGGTTCTTTCATCGCCACACAACTGTCCATGTTGGCAAGGTGGGATGTCGCCTGAATCACCGTTGTGGTTGTTCACAAGGTGGAAAGACAAACTCTCCCACTTGGCCTTCATCACTTCCCCATTTCCATCCTGTGTTGAGGCTGCCACCCAGTGAAGATGGTTGACAATGGATTTCCTCCAATCACCCACCTTTTCCATCCCAGCCCTGTTTTGCCAACTGGTTCAGTTTTTTTGTCAGACCTGTATCAACATAAGGCATAATCAAACTTGATTTTAGGCCCATTTGATGTGCATAGCATTATGCCTATTTTGACACGAAAGCGAATGTACACAAGACTCTCATAATTCGTAAATATTTTTACTTGACAATCACTTTGCTTTATGGATGGTTTTAACATCACTATAAATGGTAAATCAATGCCACACACACACACACAACACACACACACACACACACACGAACATGTTCCATTAAGTGTATTTATTTCCTCATTTGAAAACTGAAACTGATTGTTCCAACATTCCTTACCTATTTTCAGTATGCAAACTGATTGTTCCAACATTCCTTACCTATTTTCAGTATGCAGCAGTTGGCATGCAAGACTTAATCTGAACACAGTTGTTTATGATTTGCACTTACTTTTTGCGACATGCCACACATCGAAGTAATGCTTGACATTGGGCTTCTGCTCCCTGATTATTTTTCGTTTTGTTTATGTCGATCAGTGACAATGGAGCCAACTTCAAGCCAGCCTCATGCAGGAAAAGGAATGTTCTCTGCAGACCCTCATTTTCACATCTGGCACTGTTTCCCACCTCATTGCTCTGCAAATGACAAGTGACATTCAGAGATCAAAGCAAACTTGAAAAAGTACAAAACAATAACAAAATCAGATGAAGTCATGAGTAACTTCAGTATGCACAGTGGAACTCGTAACTGCAGAAGGTGAAGATACTGTTCCTTCTCTATATCTTAGGCAAAAAGGTTATTGTTTTATGCTTGTCTGCTAATGTTTGGCAAGATAAAGAGCATCACTCTTTCCAACCATTTTAAAAAAATAAGATAACTTGGGCTGCCTTCACCTATGAACAAATAAGACTTTAATGAGGTTTAGGAGTATTTAAAGGTATCCGTACATATGGAACTTACCTGAACAACTTGCACATCAATAACTTTGTTGATGCGGCATTCTATGGTGTTGAATCCACCATATTTGGCGCAGTGCCCTGGACTGTCACTTCTTCCATCTCCTGTCAGCTCAAGCATGCCCCCCACTTCTTTCAAGCTGTCTATCACTTTGGCTTGTTCTTCCAACCAGACATTTATTACTGTAGGTTGAAGGTATTTCTGAGCTGGTGGCTGTAAAATGTCTTGTCTGACATCCTGGCCATATTGAGGCAGTCCAGCAAGCGGAATGTTTTGGTCAGCAGGGACCCTGAAAACAGAATGCATGAAGACAGCAGGAGATTCCCTACCGGCATTTCGCCGATGAGAGGCTGGCTTCTCCACTGCCTGACATACTGACAACTGTCACATTTTGCAGTGACAGTGAGCAGGGTCCCCAATTCTTCCAGCTCTGGCTTGACTGGACTGCAGCAGCAGGAGCACACCTTGAACAGTTCAAGAGGGAAGACTGGAAAACCAGTACTTCCTCTCCTCAAAAGCTGGCACAGATTGGACTGGACTGGCCGAACTGTCATCACTTGGTTCTTCTGTCATCCTGGGGAAAACAATCATACAACTGTGAGTGAGGACATGGACAGACTGATATGAGAATAAATGAAGTGTACAATTTCTGATTGGTAAACAGGGGGAAAAAATTCCTAATGAAATGTGAATGTAAAAAAAAAAGTGGTCTATGGGGGAGTAAACAGAAAGATTTTTTTTAATGAGTATTTCTAAAATTGCACAACAGCAGCTGGGTATGATATTTGTACCTTCAGGTTCAACTCTTGTTATGAAAACAGCTCTTATTTTTATTGAGGAACTACATGTACTGTACTGACCTGACACTATCTTCTGTGGCATGGGACTCGCTCTGTGGTCAAAGTCCTGGTCAGAACCAATATCGGAGTCACAGCCATACTCGATGGTGTCATCGTCATCCACATCATGGACTGGGCTGGAGGTGCAGTCTAGCTGATCGTGGATTGGGCTGGAGCTTGCCAGGGGAGGTTCATGAAGTGAACACTGACAGTAACAGCTGAAAGAACTCTCAGTCTGGACTGCTGTGTCCACTACATTGGGCTTCACCCAAATCCCTGAAAACAAAAACATATGGGCTAAACACTCTGACATTTGGCAACCCACATTTTTAACTACCACATCACAATGAATGAGCGTACTTTGGTGTTCAGTTGCTATTGTCCGAAAGCAAAATGTAAATACATAGCACTCTCACTTTTGGCACAGGAAAGAAAACATGTTGCTACAGCCATATGATATCTATATAATTAATTTCATCAGTACTCTACATCCGTTTACACATCCAGGTTTGAATTAGCTGTGAGTGCAAGTACTAAGTGACTGCTGGCTGCAGTTTCACGTTGACTCATGATCACCCAGTTTATTGAGCGTGTCAAGCCTGTATCCCTGTAGTAGTCATAGCACTTGTGACAAGGAGGTATGCTTGTGTTAAAGTACTAGTTGTCTGAAATGCTTCTGTAAGCCATCTTCACCCTCCTGTCAGGTAGTCAACATTCCGCTATCTGCATAACTCATGTGAAACACCTTGCCATTTTAACAGTATTCATCTCCACCCCCATCTCTAGCCATCTTCCTCCATAAAACACACACACACACACACACACACACACACACACACACTGGTTATAAACGGTGCCTGTTTTTATGGAACAACAACTCACCTTTGCTGCGTTTGTAAGGTGTCATGTTGGCTGAAACACCTCGGTGCGTGACATCAGTGGACTGTTTTGGGATGCAGCAGCCATGTCAACTGTGCAGCAAGTGGAGGAGGACATGCAGCCAACACTCCCATGTTCTGCATCGTCTGTGTCTGGCACATCCTCCCAGTGCACATCGGAGTCACCAGGCTCTTCCATTCCCCGCTGACTCTGCTCTTGTACACCCATCTTTGCACGTTTCATGTCCACGATGCTCTGACGTTAAAAGATGAGGAATGCAAAATAAATATGCAAAGAATTTTCTTTTTAATCACTCTGTGTTTACATTTTTCGCACACTTAGCTACACACATATAACTGTAAACATAGAAATGCAAGTATATTACTACAGAGAAATAGACACAAATGCATAACTCCCTACATACATATTAATCACAAGCAAAAATCAAAACACACACACACACACACACACATACACGACAAGTATCGTTCCCCATTCTCTATCCCCACTACACCCCACCCCACCAGGTACAACATGAATATGCATATTTACTGTCCTATATAAATAATTCAAAAGCAGCAGCAAAAATAAGTTACACATAGTTGAAATAGTCAGTCTCCTTGTACATTTTTCTGTCACCTGTGATCCACACAACACAGTATCAATCTGTAAGAGAAAACAATCTTGATCAAATTGGGTGCCCTCACCCATTTACAAATGCATTATACTGGTCCATTCTGTGTCTGGATTTTTAACAACGCCATCAAAGTTTAGGTATTAGGTTGTACATTCTGTCTTTTACATAAGAGCAATAACTTTGCTAGCAAAAGAATTTGGTCCAAATGATCAGTCTGAATATACGGTTTCATTCCAAAGATTTATTTTTTTTATAATGTATATGCTGTCATCACCATTTGTAAAAAAAAAAATTGACAAAAATATTCTCAACAACCCATCAATAGCTTACAACTGCTCACCACCATGTATTTTGGTGCAAACAAAATGTGAAAATATTTTATGCTCATGTTCAGTCGTTTGCAGTTTTTTCCCCCCAACATTTACCTTGTGGAATTCTGTAAAGAGTAAAAAAAAAAAAAAACAAGTATCCAGATTCTAAGTGCCACAAATATATGTATGTGTGTGTGTGTGGTGTTGTGTGTGTGTGTGTGTGTGTGGTGTGTGAGTGTGTGTGTGTGTGTGTGTGTGTGAGTGTGTGTGTGTGTGTGTGTGTGTGTGTGTGTGTGTGTGTGTGTGTGTGTGATATACTCTACCACACACACACACACACATGAACAATACAAAAGTGAATGACGATATGTGCGACTGACGTAAGTGCGTGCTTGTAAAGGTCGCCACGTCGATCAGAATGCAAAGATCAAAAGTTAGATTACCTTGCGTACTTCACGTTTCCTTATCCTGGCCTTTCTGTCCGTGTTGATCCTGGTGACAGTCTCCAGTGTCTTGTCAGCAGCATCTTTTCTTTTCAGAGCAGCTGTCTGTGATGAGAGTAGGAATGGCATGTTTCTTCAGCCTGCGCTTGGGTCGGAATCCAAGCTCCCTTTCAAACAGGGCGCCGTGTACTCGTCTTCAAAATCGCTGGTCTTGAAGTGCAAGCCACAGATCACGTCGTTTTTCTTTGGACCGTCGAAATTCTTTCGATATAACTTCACAAAAGAAACCCACGATCGTCGAAGATGAGTTTCAGTTGGAAAGCCATGTGTGCTGATTCCACTTTTTACGCTAGAATTGGTATTGCAAACCGAACATGACGCAGTAGCGACCCATCTTCTTGCCGGTCTCAGTGTCTGGCACAGGCAGTGCTGGCGCGTCTCTTCTCCTATCTGACGTCACTGCCTCTATTTTTAGTAACTTCGGTTTTTTCTGCGCGTTTGCTTGCTCGAAAAAGCGAAAGTAGACTCTTGCGAAGCATATTGTGTGACACACAAGTTCCTGTGCACCGTGAAAGTTACATCCATGGAAATGTCTTAGAACCAGCTACACGTTTTTTAAAGAAAAAAGGGGGTGAGTTACACTTTAATTGTGCTCTAAAGGTCAGATTAATTTACCATCTTTGCCTGCTCCCAAACCTGCTAGAATTTCAGGGATTTTTTACTTTTCTTCTGCTCAATTTTGTAGCTTGTTGCTCCATTTGTTTGGTGGTTTGTTAACCCTCTTTAGTATGCACTTAGCTTAGTTACGCCGAAAAAACCATCGGCAAGGTAAGTAACTCCGTAATTTGAACATGGTTACCCAATTAAAAAATTAATTTAAAAGAGAGGAAAGGAAATAGTCAAATGAAAATAATTTTTAAAAGTCCTACGAATATATATGTTGCTACATCGTAAGTTTGAAGAATATCACATGAGCCATTTACTCGGGGGGAAAAAAAAAATCTTCTTCAGAACTTTCTTCCGAATCATACCTGGAACCTCATCCCAGTCGAAATCTAGGTCACTCTAAGCTTCATTACCCAGCACTTTCACTAAGTGTTATGCCCTAAATCCTACAAATCACAGTATCTTCATCACTAGATCTCGTTATAGAACGGCAGAAATCAATGTTAGCGATGGCGAAAAACAGCATTTCGACCACAAACTTTAAAATTTCGTAACTCGAGAACTACGCACGTATCGACTCGCGTTTTTTTGCAAACGGAAGTAAATGGCCACAGGAAGAAGGAAGTCACGTTCTCGCGAGACTTCCTTTTCTACGAGAAATATGGCGGTGCCCATTGTTGCCACGTGTTTTACCGGACGCTGGCAGGCGCTCAGCGTTTTGGCTGTGTGATTTCCGGTTGGGCGCTAGCGGGCGCTCGGCTGTCAAGAGGTTAACTCTTAATTTTGCTTTCTTCTGATGCTTTGACAAACTCAAACAGTATTTTTGTTTCCCATTAATTTACAGGATACTTCACTACGACTCAATTGTGTTGAAAATTTCTCCCAAGATAAAAAAAGTTCACACATTTGTTATAGAATAATTGCTTGGCTTAATAAACTTTTAATAATAAGAATAATGATAGTAAATAATAATATGCACTTTCAGATTTAATGCTTTGACAAACTCGGACATTGTTTTGCTTTTTAACGTAAGTCCATGTTGAATATAAGCAGCAGACCCAGTTTAGGTCCAGAGACTTCCAAACTTAAAGTGTTGTATAGAAATAGTTCATTTTGACAGTGTCACATTTTGAAATTTGCTAGCTTTTGTAGTTAAAACAGTTTGAGTACATAAGTTTTGCCCTGGAGCAGTGCTCAGAAGCAGGTTCATGTTTTGCGACACCTGAGCATTGCTTAGGTGCAGGGTTGAATGAGATAAGGTATGAAGTAGGACAGTCTGTGAAGAAACTGGTTGGGAAAGGGAATCAGACTGTTCTCAATAAAGAAGTTTATCTTTGGATTATATTAATAGACACATTACAGTCTAACACAACAGTTGTTCATTTTGGCTTTGTGGACTGCCATCAGAGAGGATGTTTGGCATTGGTATCAGGTTGACTCTCCTGAGGTTGTTTTGTCTCTGGTCCACAAACATCATAAGTTACATAATGGAATTTCTTTCCTCTTTTTTAAATTTTTTTTTTGACACACGACACAAGACTATGATGTAGACATGGAGTCAGTGCAAAGTGGAAATGTTCCTTTGATGCCATGATTAGGTGCTTTCTAATGGGCATGTGATTGTTCTGGTCAACAGCAGCCTGTTCAACAGCAGCACAGAGGCTGTGATGGGGGCAGTGGGAGGCATGCCCAGCCTGGGTGACGCAGCATTGGGGAGCGCTCCATGGCAGAGGGGGAGAGAACCCTGGAAGAGGTTAGCGTGTCGGCGTTTCTGGGTTCCCTGGGTCTTGAGCAGCTGCGGGGCGTGTTTGAGCGTGAGCAGATCACCATGGACATTCTGATGGAGATGGGCCACGATGAGCTGAAGGAGGTGGGCATCAACGCCTACGGGCATCGCCACAAGATCCTCAAGGGCATGGAGAAGCTGCTGGCTTCCAGAGGTCAGTGCTGTGCATGGGGAGAGAGGTTTTTAGTGTGTAACGTCAGAGGTGAATAGCTTGCATGTGTGATTCATTCACTTTGATGAGCAACGAGTTTGACAAGGACGGAAGAAATTTTGCGAAGGAATGGACTTGTATGTGCAGTATGTTTAACGAATTTTTTTTATGAAGTTGTATAGAACAGAATGATTCTGTACATACACTCACACTTGAATTTCAGTTGTATTTTTAATTTATTTATGCATACATTGGATGCAGCAAGAGAGGGTGAGAAAAAGTGTTTTGTTGGTAAGCTGCCAAAAACAAATAACAGGGAAAGAGGTAACGCGCACACACTTAAAAAAAAACCACAAAAATTATGCAAGAAATGTTTGCACGTGAAAATGCATGTAGCCATCTTTGACTTTTTAATTTTCATAAAAAATGTTTTTGGATTTGTGAAAAAGGTGCCTGTACAGGGGAAGGTTAAGTAAATCAATGAATTCTATTTTTGTGGCTTGGGTTTTCCAAACACGTCCATAGATGTATCCAGCTTTTCTTTTTGGTGTCTATTTGCCCTCTTTTTTGGGGAGTGCCGAGTCAAGGAAACATTCTGATTGATCGGCTGTGGGTTCCTGAATTATCACGTTCTGATCAGGTGATGAAAAAAAAATTTGTGGGCGAAAAATTTTGAAAACTAGTTTGTGCTAATGGGGCACCAAATTTTCTGACTTTCATTTTTTTGGAGATTAAATGTATTATGAAAAAAATCCGTCCCCATTCTTTGATTGGTAAATTGTTTTTTTTGTACTGCAGTGTATAGGGAATTTGTTTTTCATCACTTCAAAATGGGAGGTGGTTTTGTATTCTTTTCTTCTTCCTTCCCATTCACACCGGAGACGGTTTTTCCAGAAATCCGTGGTCTTCTGTGGGACCCACCGTGCCGTACAGCTTGCCCCTCGAGGGGTAGGTTTCCCCACAGTTTCTCTCCCCGCGGAATTTCCCCGCTTTCCCTGTAGTTGTGGGGCTGCCTGTTCAGCCTCTCCACAAGGAACTTGGGGGATGGCACAACCTTGATTTTCGAATGGAGGTGTTATTTAGTCTGTTTTGCCCTGTTCGCACCCTGAGATGGGGCCCCTGCTCTGGTTTGCAAGCAGGGGGGGGCTTCTTTCTGGGGCGGATTCAAACAGAGCTTTGGTGATGGTATTCAGTCTGCAATTTTTCCGCTTTATCTTCCTGTTTTTTGGGGGCCCGTTTGGCCATTCTTTGTTTTTTTTTCGCCCCCTAAATCCCGCAGTGTGGGGGAATGAAAAACGTTCGAAGATTTTAAAATTTGTTCATCCCTTCTTCAATAGGTAGCCGTCACGTTGTAGGCTTGAAGGACAGACAGAGGTCTTTAAAAGAAAACCCGGATTTTGGGGCCCTTTCTCTTGTGGCGGGGGTGTGTGCTCCCTGTGTAAAGGCGTAAACTTCCGCCTTGTGTTGGTACAATAGGCCGTCGTACCCCTTTTTTTCCCGTTCCCCACGGGGTTTTGGGTTAGACCCCAGCCCCCCATTTTTAAAGGCATTGGTGGCAGACCCCGTCTGTTATACCCTGACCCGGGAATTGCGGGTATCTTTCTTCCAACATTCCCAGTGTTAGGGCTCATCATTTGGTCTCAGGGTCCCCCTTCGTTAAAGGGGGGAAAATTTGGTTGGGGTACATGTGTTTTTTTCCCTCTGTCTTCCCGGGTGGTGCGTCAAGGAGAAGGAAGGGTATGACCTTTTTTGGGAGGAATTTGGTATTTTGGTCGGCCCAACCTCCACAGAAAAAGCTTGATCTTTTCCCCGGTGAGGATGGCTTGGAGTCGGTCTTTCATTGGGTGTTCGGGCCCCTGAACTTTTTTGGGCCCTGGGCTTCCCTTTTTTGTTTTCCCTGCGGAAGGGGGGAAACTTGAGTTTTTCCATCTAAAAGGGGGGTTTTCAGGCACCAGTGATGATACGCAGTCCCTTTGGGTTTTGGACTTTGCCCGGGGGTCTGCGGGGTGTCTTGGAGTGTCACCCAAGACGGGACCCGTACTAAAGGGTGGTTTACTGACCCTGGACATGACTTTGGGTCTTGTCAGTTCCCCCATGGGGTTTCCAGCCATTTCCTCATTAGTTCAGCTTCCTTCGGTTTTCCCCCTTGCCTGGTGATTGATTTTTCCCAGGTCATTTCTTGTCAAGGTAACCCCAAAGGGTTTGTGGTCTTCTCCTTAGTGTGGGTTCCCGGGGTGGTTTTCCAGGTTTGGGTTTTTGGGGATAGGTGAAAAGAGTGGCAGTTGATTCCCCCCTGTTTAGTTACGCCCCAGCTTTCACCCCCATGCGCAACACCCCAGGGCGTCCGCCCCTAAAAGTTGTTTTTTTGCATACTCCCAGACCAAGGCACCGGTCGTTGCATATAGGGCGTGGCACCTCTTGGGGTTCGCTAAAAAGTCGAAAATGTTGATAAAGAGTATGAACAAAGGGGGGGAGAGGCCCCCCCCGGGGGAACTCCCTTCTCAAACCCCTTTTGGGCCCAGGGGCCGTCAAACCGACACCGGCTCTTGGGTTGTGTAGTAGATTTTTGGTCCACTGAACAATTGCCATGATGCCCAAACGCAGAAGCTTCACCAGGAGACCGTCTTTCAGCCCTTGTAAAAACGCTTTCTGTGGGTCAAAAAAGACCCCCGGGGGCCCCTTCGGGCCGGGAAAGCTCCCTATGACCGTGAGAGGTGTGGGGTTTGGTCTTGGGATTTTATATGTCTGAAGCCAGCTGAGGGAAATGATCTCTCTTTTTCCGGGAAAATAAAGGGGGCTGGTTGAAAATGCTTCCCAGGGTCTTACAGACAAGTTGTTAGAGAGGGGACGGTAGTTTTGGGCTTTTTTTTGTTCTTGCCACTTTTGAGGATGGGATCTTTAGGGCTTCTCGCCCACTGGGGAAACCGGGCCTTGCTTCCACTAGATTAAATATGTCCACAATTTCTGAAGGCGATTTTCCTAATGTTGAAATTTCATTCGTTTTGGTGTCAGGTCCCGGGGGAAATTTTTTTTCCCCAACTTCTTAATGGGCCCTTTTTCATTTCCCCCAAGCGATGTTAGTAAAGCGGCATCTGGACCTCTTTTTTTTCTGCTCTTCTTTCCCTCTTTCTTGTCGTATCTCTTTCTGCTGGGGTGGCTAAGTTTATGTTACTTCTGCAGCGTAAGTCTTGCAAAATTGTTGCTGCGGGCCCTTTGTAAGTGTGTTTCCCTTTAATCGGGGGATTTCTGGCCAGGGGTTTTTCTTCATTCAGGGCCCTTTTCAATTTCAAAGCTTTGTTGTGTCTTTCCCCCCATTTTTAGGGGTTTCTGTTTTTTTTTTTTCCAACTTCTTCTTTTGTCTTAACTTAGTCCGCAAGAATTTTGCTTTTCTTTCTTGGAGTTTTAGTTTCTCCTCTGGGTCGGTTTCCCCCTCTATCCTTGCTTCTGTGAGAGCGTCTGTTTTCTGTAGCCCCCTCGTCCCTGGGGGGGAGCTTTTCTTGCTCCCCCTTGGAAGCACCCTTTGGGTGCCTGGGAAACGCTGGTGTTGAATTTTTTGACAAATTGTTTATGTTCCCCCTTTAACTACTATGCTTCTTGCAGCTCTTGGGCGTGTGCGCAACCCCACTGTGCCTTTGAGTTTCCCCTCGCGGAAGTTGTGGGTGTCCTTTTTGGGTTTAGCATATATAAGACAACTGGGCGATGGGCACCCGCCCCAAGTTGTTCTTTAACCCTTTTTTCTGATCTTTTGTGGATGTGTCGGGCAGAAAGCCCGGTTGGATGTGGGGGTGTGCCACGGGGGGGTAGAAGGGAGGTGTATCAGTGGGTCATTGCAAGAAAAAGGGGTGTTCATCTTTTCCCGCTAACTTTTTCTCCTCGTTGTCAATTTTTATATCCCAACTCGGGCCGGTGTTTTAATTTCCCCGGTGGGAGCCGCTGTCGGGACCCGGATTGGTCAAGGGACGCATTTGTATCAGGGCAGTAATAAATTACGAGTTGATTTTGCTGTCTTGGGGGGACCACCTTGACCTATGTATTTACTTCACCGTGAATTTCTTACTTCGGGGGCGTTGAGTTATTTCCCATGTCATTACTCCTCCCCTTTTTTCTCCCTTTTCGCCGTTCGGAACAAAGGAGTCTGATCTAAAAGGCTTCCCTCTTGGGGGTGTGTTTTCTGTTACAGCAATGTTGATGCTGTTTTCATAAGGAATGTTCTAGTTTTCTTTCTTTTTCTGACCCTTCTGATTACTGCATGTGTTTTATGTGGGGGGGCTCCCCGTTCTTCTGGGTTGTTGGCCAGCGCTCCTTGCTTTCCCCCTGGGTCCACAGGCAAGACGAAGGGGCCTCAGTATGAAGGTGGGCTCCTTTTAGGGCCAAAAGGCCCCGGGATGCACCCCTGGGGGGACCTCAAGGGCAGCACCCTTCCCGGTAAATCTTCCCCCGTGTCATCATAGGGGGAAGTGGGGGTGTTGTGGTTTGTTAGAGTGCGCCATGTTGCCCAACACCTCCGGCTTCAGCACTCAGCTGTGACGGTAGTAACTGGCTTCAGCTTACCAGTAGCAGATCTTTATCTGACCTGACGGGGGTTTTACTGATAGAGCATTTGAAATGTTACCCTCTGTCACGACCTGTCTGACACACAGACAGGCGTGAAGGCCTCGACCTGAAACTTTTTCCACTGTCAGGTAGTTTTGTCTTTTGTTTTTTTTCTTGCGCTCAAGACCTCTCTGTTCATCCCAGAAACCCGTGTCATGTTCGGGTTAATTCTAAGAAACCCTCGTGCTTTACGCACAGCCCTTAATTCACCTTTCTGTCGCCCGTCTTGAGGGAACTAACTCTAGTAGTCTGCCGGAGTTCTCCTCCCCTGTTAGTATTTAAGAGTTTATTTACGTATTCTAGAAGGAGGAACTCAGCTTCGCGAGGCGGTGACAATCAGGGCTCTCGTTTGTCGTCCCTCCGAGAGGGGTCTCATATACCACTTGGTTCTCGGCGAACAGTGGTAACGCCTTTCGTTAGGTTTTGAGGCCAACACTGCTGAGCTGTCTCATCCCTACTTCCCCCACGAGCCGAATGAGGTAAGCATTAAATTATTATTTTTCTTGGTTTATTCATCCTTCACCACATCTTTGCATTAGATGCTTACGGCTTTTTGAGGGATCAGGGTTGGATCCTTGGCCTTAAGTAACGTTAGCAAGTAGTACCGTTTCCTTTTACCCCCCCCCCCCCCCCCCCCTCTTTCTCTCTCTCCCCTCTTCTTCCTCTTTCTTTCCTTCTGATTGTCTTGTTTCATTCATTTAAAAATGGGTATAAAATTTCTTCTTTTTTGTGCCTCTCCATTGGTTTCCAATGCCTCGTGTTCTGAATTAACTGATATAGAATAAAAGGGAAACTTACTGTGGGATATCTAACTCGAAGATTTCCCTGGGTCACGGGGAAATCATTCCATGTTTTCAGTCTGAGTAGTGAAGTTAGTTTTGTTTTGTTTTGGGTTTTTTTTCCGATGGCATCAGCCGACATTATTGGTTATGATGCTGGCTGGCGCAGTCAATCCGTACATGGCTCAGATTCCCTCCCTTGCTTCATTGGAATCTGATCCGGGGTTTTTATTTGTGGGACGACGGCTTTGCGGTGAACGGGAGAAATAGTTTGATATTTTGTTGTGGTTGTTTTTTGTGTAGCCCGGGTTATAGCTCTCGTTTCCAGGAATTGGAACAAGTGGCTCGCAGCCTTAGTCTGGCCTGGGAGGGACGTGCTGCCGCAGGTCGCCGGGTCCTCGCGACAGGTGATGCGGCGTACACCAAGGGACTGTCGGGGAGAAGCCTGCACGGCCCAGCCTCAGACGTTTCTACATCCCTGTCCTGGGACAGCCCGTCCGGCACTCCCCGTCCCCGTTGTTCCTTTCCTCCTTCCCCCCCTTCCCCAGTTCCGCGCAGCACCGCTTCAAGAGTTTTCAACTGCAGCGGCGCGGGCTGGGGTGTGGGAGTCGACGGAGGAGCGCCAACCATCACCATCACCATCTGCACCACCATAGTTTGTGTCACCTCCAAGCCGTTCATCGTTCGTCGTTCCGTCTCGTACGTGCATGTTGATTTTTTTTTTTATTTTATGAATCTGTGTCGTTTAAAAACCCAGTGTGCCCAGTCATGGACGTCGCCTAAGTCCAAGTGCCCAGACAGCTTAATAGACTAAACAGAGACCAGTGCCCGATTCTGTTCCAAGCTGCGACTTTTGGTGTTCGTCTGCTAAGGACAGCGACGCCTACTGGGATTCAACTCGCACCAAACACACCGATTTGTATAGTCACCTATTTATGCATATTTGGAGAATTCATTGTTTCGTTATTGATGTGTATAATGTTGCGGTTATTGATGTGTTAAATAAGATGCTTG
>JAFLJL010002712.1:0-24002 GCA_018398815.1 Conus ventricosus
TGGATTCTATGGTCAGAATACACACTTTACACAGACTCATGAAACTTGTTCAGAGATCTTTCACTGATGTGATTTCGAGTCCTGAATGGAGACATATCTTTCATCTTATCTCTGATTTAACAGAATAAAAGGTTTTAAGCAATCTTTATGACCTTTAGAATATTTATTCTAACGAGGTGGGTGTTTCTGTGTTGTTGCTGTTGGGTTGTTTTTTTAGTTTGTTTGGGGTTTGTTTTGCTTTATATTTTGGCTTTTTGGTGTTTTCTTTTTAAATTCTGGGTAGATAAACTGACGTTTAGCGAGTTGACAGCCCTGACATGGTGCATCACAGTCGGCATGATGAAGAGAGAGAGAGGGAGAGAGAGGAGAGAGAGAGAGAGAGGAGAGAGGAGAGAGAGAGAGGAGAGAGGAGAGAGAGAGAATTTGCGAACTTTTACACCTCTTCTTCGTCATGTTATATATATTTCATAGGGGGGGGGGGGGGGGGGGGGGGGGGGGGGGGGGGTGTATTTGCTTTTTCTGAATACTCAGAACAAAATTAAGGGATTAGTCATTTTCATCCGGCAAAGAAATCACACATAACTGACATGCAGTAAACCTGGAAAATGGAACACAGTAAAAAAAACAACAACAACCAGTATGGCTGTTCTCTCTTGCTGTATGCTCTTCACTTCCGGTGTACGACCGCTCAACTTCTTGAGTTAATTACACCTCACAGTGCCAATCTAAGCTCTCTCTATCTCTCTGTCTCTGTCTCTCTTTTTCTGTCTCTGTCTCTGTCTCTGTCTCTCTCCTCTCTCTCTCTCTCTCTCTCCTCTCTCTCTCTCTCTCTCTCTCTCTCTCTCTGTTGTCTGTCTCTCTCTCGTGCACTGAAGTTTGGACGGACTTGGCCCAACCAAAGTACACTCCCATTCATGTTTAAATTTGCCTTGCCATTTGCCACAGAAGAAAGGGACCATATATGACATATCTCATCAACTTCGTACGCAAAGACTGAAGTACACAGACACCCTCAAGCAGAATCAAAGAACGTTCACTCGCTCGTAATGAGCCAAAGTCCAAACAATAAACCTCTCTCTCTCTCTCTCTCTCTCTCTCTCCTCTCTCTCCCTCTCTCTCTCTCTCTCTCTCTCTCTCCTCTCTCTCTCTCTGCGGGAAGGAGTGGGTGCGTGTAAACAGTAACAAGGCCAAAGATCGCAGTAGCTGAGAGGTAGTTAAGTATGGCAAGGATGCCCAACTGAGACTTTCGTGAACCTGCGGGGAGGGGCATTTTGACAGCCGTCAGGGCACATTTCCACTGGGTTGCGAGGTCGCACCGCGGAATATCATTCGTCTTGCTGACACTGAGGGAAGAAAACTCTGGTTTTAAAAAACTGGCCTACTAGTAAATATTAACATAGATGGTGTCCGAACTAGTGTGTGTGTGTGTGTGTGTGTGTGTGTGTGTGTGTGTGTGTGTGTGTGTGTGTGTGTGTGTGTGTGTGTGTTAGTGTTAGCAGTAGTCACTGAAATCGTGACAAGAAGACTACGGACTAAGAGGTTGCCGCGGTCTTGAAGGAAAATCCAAAGCACACACACACACGCACACACACACACACCACACACACACACACACACACACACACACACACACACACACACACACACACACATACACACACTTCACTTCGCCATTAATGACTGTTCAGCATCGTAATTTAGAATATTGTAGATTCTGTTAATCAGTTGTAGACCAGTGAAATTTTAAGTAACCGCTATAACGGTAAACTAAACGTCGGGCATCATCCGTGACCCATAATGAACATTACTACAATTTTCAGAAGATCGGCAAAGTACTTTCTGAGACATTCTATAAAAAAAGAAAAACCGTTGTGGGCAGTTATAGCCGTTAGTAACGGCTATAACGGTAAACTTAACGTCGGATATCATCCGTGACCCATAATGAACATACCCACAAATTTTCACAAAGATCAGCCAAGTACTTTCTGAGATATTCCATAAAGAATAAAAACCGTTACAAGCCGTTACAGCCGTTAGTAACGGCTATAACGGTAACTAAAACATCGGGCATTATCCGTGACCCAAAATGAACATACCTGCAAATTTTCATAAAGATCAGCCAAGTACTTTCTGGGATATTCCATAAAGAGGGAAAACCGTTACAGGCCGTTACAGCCGTTAGTAACGGCTATAACGGTAAGCTAAAACATCGGGCATCATCTGTGACCCTATTGAACATACCTACAAATTTTCACAAAGATCGGGTCAAGTACTTTCTGAGATATTCCATAAAGATAGGTCAAGTACTTTCTGAGATATTCCATAAAGAGAAAAACCGTTAGGGGCGTTATAGCCGTTAGTAACGACTATAACGGTAACTAAAACATCGGCATCATCCGTGACCCATAATGAACATACCTACAAATTTTCACAAAGATCGGCCCAGTAGTTTTGTCTGGAGCGAGTGGAACACATATTGACCACGGACACACACACACACACACACACACACACACACACACACACACACACACACACACACACCACACACACACACGCACGCACGCACGCACGCACGCACCACACGCACGCACGCACGCACGCACACACACACGCACGCACGCACGCACGCACGCACGCACGCACGCACGCACACACACACACCACAACACACACACACACACCACACACACACACACACACACACACACAGAGCATTTCTTCGTTGCCATTCTAAAGTACTCCCTGTTCTATAAGAAGCGGGAGTACAAAAAAGAGCGGGTTACAGCAAATGAAAGAAAGAAAGGAAAAGAAAAGAAGGAAAAGCGGAGTCTTAGAGAGTAACAGAAAAGAGGAAGGTTCTAGCATAGTACGTTAAGGTGATGGAGCTGTTCGCTTCTGAAAGAGCCACCAGCATCACAGAAGCTTAAACGCGAGTACCTGATCTTTTTGCTCGCAAAATCAATAAATATAAGACAGACAGACAGACAGAAGACACAGAGAGAGAACTCGAACTCGAACTCGAACATTTAATTGCACAGACAAACGTCCTTACAATGTCTAAAGACATCTAAACAAAATGGAACACAATACCTGTTATAAACAACAAAATAGACAAATCATGCAGAGCTCTAAGGAGGCACACACACACACACACACACACACACACACACACACACACACACACACACACACACACACACACACACACCACACACACACACACACACACTTACTGAAAGTAGACCTCAGCCGTACAAAAATCAATTTTTCATGGACAGCGACTTTTTTCAGTTCTAAGCTTAAAACAATCTGTCAGATACTTTGCGATCATAATGGAGTCAAACTTTGAAGGAAGCGTGAAATCGTGTTAGGCCATTTCTCTGTATCAATAATGAACGTGGAAATATTGTTTCACGTAAATGTGAATTGCATGACACACATAAATCAAATGAACTTCATTTTCCTCGCTTGCTCCACTATATGGACAGCTTGTAATTGCTTGTTATTATTATACCTATATCGATTACAGTTTAATTCAATTCATCCCAGTCTAAATCTTATTACTGCATCTCTATACCGTCGTACGTAAAGGGACGATAAGTAAGCTTCGTAACATAGACCATCTTTAAAACTTCTATATTCTTTGAATCGTTCGCTTGAAGATATTTTGTCATGCCATTCTTGTTTAAAACATCGTGCAGACGTTCTTTCAGGGCTTTTAAAAAGCCAGCTTTGCTTCCTACTTGTTGTTTCAATCCACACGTAACCAAGCCGTACCGAAATAATTGCATCTTAACATCAGTTATCCATGTCTTCATTCCTCTCTCGTCTAGCTGCTTCAGATGAACATACATAGCTTTAGGGATTCTACTACTCTCCATTTCTAATAGCTTTAACCAATATTTAACAGCCTTTATGATTGCATTGATGAAAAGAGGATGCCTGCCTAATTCCCCATAGATCATAGAGTTGGGCGTCTTTTGGCTGATGCTAAAAACTTCTTACATGCATACATATGAACACGCTCTATTTCTTTTACCTCTTAATACCCCATATTTCTGCTGCATACAAGAGGGCTGGTTGAATTTGGCGGTCAAATAAACGTAAAAACACTTTAACGTCAGCACATTCTATTTTCCATAATGCCCGAGATATGCCCATTGTCTTTTTCCTAGCTTCCTTACTATCTGTTCATGGCTTTCTCTAAGACAGTTTTGTTGTTAAGGTAAAGCCAGATAAACATATGAATTGACTACTTCAAGGACTTCTCCATTTAAGTACCATTTCTCTCTTGCTGCCAGATGGCCTCCTTTTCTGAATACCATAATTTTAGTTTTTGTTAAATTTACTGTTAATCCTATTCTATAGATGCTTTAGCCAATACATTCAATTGGTTTTGTAATCCTACTACAGTGTGTGATACTAAAGCTAGTCATCTGCAAACAATAGAGTAAATATTTCTTCTATCAGATTGGACAATACTATACCATGTCTTCCATCTCTCCTTAAGTCATCTGCTACTTCGTTTATAAATAAACAGAAAATTTTGGGTGAAAGTAAGCAGCCTTGTTTAACACCCACTGGTGACTCAAAGAACTCTGTGTAATCGAAACCGACTCGCACACAACAAAGAACATTTTCATACAGGCTTTTAAGTAATTTCAGCATTTTTCTTGACAATCCTTTTCTCGCCAGACAAGCCCATAGGTTATCACGATTTACAGAATCAAATGCTTTCTGGTAGTCTATGAAGGCTACATAAATGTAATGAGTCGGCCGAATGTTCTCGAGCATTTAGGCAAATTAAGGGTAGTTTGCTGTTGTTGAGAGCACGTTCCTTGGGTCTTCAAGTGTGCGAATTCAGGCATCACCAGGGGGGGATACCCCGAGTCGTATACTGAAGGAGGGAGAGTGCTGGAAAGTGTTTCGCATGTCCGAGGGATAGTGACAAGGAGTTGGCGACCTGCCAGTCCTGGGTAGAGAAGAGTGTCCACTTTGAGCACTGGCTATTCACTGGGCTCTCCCGTGGGGCCTGAAGGAAGGCGATCGTGTCAGGTGACCGTCACGGGTAGGTGACCGTCAGCCTGCCGGCAGAGTACAGCGACCATTCAGTCGTCCCTGTTCTGAGGAATGAATGGAAGGCTGCGGCCTATCGAGTGGTTTGCGCTTGTTGTCTATAGAGGTAGTAAATACTTGAAGCATCAGTCATGGCTGGAAGAGAGGTCCAGGCTGTTAGTTCAATGGGTGGCTTGGGGGAATCGAACATGAGTTTGAATAGGAGGTTATGCATTAACCTGGGTGCCCAAGTCTTTGTTGGCGCTAGCAGCTGTGGTGTGTGTGTGTGTAGGTGACTAGTGATTCCATTGGTGGAATAAAATAACTTGGGGATTTATTGGTACAAATCGTGTGATGTGTGTGTGCCAGTGATTCCATTGGTTGAGCCAGTTAAACTCGGGTTCTCTCTTTCTTGAGAACGAATATAAGGCGCTTGGAAACCAGGAAGGGGGAGACTCACTTAAGGGAAAGTGAACTCGCCCGTCTTGCTGAGGGCTCAAGAAAATACAGCGTGAAGCAGAGGTTAGCTGTCGCCTTGTTGTCTCCTGGGTGGGGACGTAAGACAGTGGAGGTTGCTGTAGCCTCGGAGCCGACGACGAGAAGAATTGTCTCCCGTGTGGGGACGGTCGACAACAAGACGTGTCTGCCTGTTGGGGCCTAGACAGGGAGCTGCCAGACAACGGTGGGGTGTTTGCAGCCAGAGAAGACCTGTGGGAGAGGCCGACAGGAGCCCTTTCCGTGGAGAGGGCGAAGTACGGTGGAGTCCGGGAGACTCGGTGTGAGGGTGCGACTCTAGCTACGTTGCCAGTGTCCCAACTGGGATTTGGCCAATCGGGAGGACTCAACGGTATGGCAGCTTCAGCTCGTGGTCGTACAGTGGTGAGAGAAACTGGCGATCAACCAAGGAATGCTGGCAAGTTACGGACGTTTTATGTTTTCTTAAGTTTATAAGTGTGCAAACAGAACTGTGGAATATTGTCTTTCCTGGTTAATGAAGAGTGATTGAAGAAAAGGGGATGCGATTTATGGATTGTCTGTATGCTGTTTACATTGTTGTATGATACAGAATAGTTGTGTTGTGTAGTGACGTCCCTTTGTGCGGGCCCGATGTGAGTGACAGTGTGCGTGTGCCTATGCGAGAGCGCATTTTGGTTGTGAAAGCGTAAATACTTCTGTCTATAAACCCCCTGCATCCCTGAATATGAAATCATATTTTAATAACGAGGGGGAGCGTCGGAGACCTGTCACATAAAACTTTTCCTTTTCTCTGAGCCAAGCTTTTCTGTGTTATACTGTACAGAGTGAATATATGGTCTACCGTAGAATAGCCCGCTCGGAAGCCTGCTTGCTGCTCTGTAATTTGTTTAGTTTCCTCTATCCATGTGCTCAATCTCTTATTCAAAATATATGTAAAGATCTTGCTGACTACGCTTTAAGCGATACACCTCTGTAGTTACCAGGTCGTCAGGATTACCTTTCTTGTAAATAGGCACTATAATGGACTTCGACCAGAATTCAGGAAAGTGTCCTGCCTCAAGGAGGGCATTTAGGTACTTTAACAAAAACGGTATGTGTCAACGCTTTTTAATATTTCTGTTGGGATACCATCCCACCCACTAGCTTTATTTCTTTTTAAGTGTCGTATGGCCTCACCTATATCGTCTGTTGTTATTAGTTCGTCAGCAATAGGACAATACTCAGTGGCTCAGACACCAACTGCTGGCGTGGCACTTGGTCTTTAGTTGTATTCAAAAGTGTCTCAAAATGCTCATGCCACCGTTCTTCTGAAATGTTTGGTTTGGGAACACTATTTCGGAGGACAGAACGAACAGTGGTCCAGAATTTTGAGCTGTCCGAACATGTGTCAGTTAGGGATTTTACCTGTTCCTTTTTAAACTGTTCTCGTTTTTCTTTTTGCATGTCTTTATATTCCTTCCTCTCTTGGCAGTATGCCATTCTCTTTTCTATTCTAGTTTTATTGTCCTTCGCATTTCTATACTGGCTTAATGCTCTTCTTGTGACAAGTTTCTTCGCCTTACAATCCTGATCAGACCAAGTAGGCTCTCTCCAGGGTTCATGACTACAAAGCATAGTTTTGGTCATGCACTGAGACACATTATTTAAGTAACAAGTGAATGTTTGAATAGCACTTTCTAAATTGACGTTTATTAATGCTGTGGCTTCTTGAAGAAGAGAGACGGCGCTATCAGTCTGTGTTGCTGCTACAAGCACATCTCTTTTATCTTCATCCCATATTATTTTTGTAAATCGTTTTTTTCTGTACATCTCTAAAAGTGCCATTGCCAATAGTTTTGTTTGATAAACATAGTTCCACAGGAAAATGCTGAGACAAGACTTCCTTCCCAACACACAAATAAAGGTCAAATTGTAACAAATCATGCGAACATAACATGTAGTCTATTACACTGTTTCCACACGTTGAAACGAAAGTAAATTTCCCCTCTCTATCCCCATCACAAAAACCATTTAGAATGCCTAAGTCATAGCCTTCACATAAAGTTAATAAGTGAGACCCAAAGAGATTTGTATTTTTGTCTTGTGATTGTCTTTCAGGTCCAGTATACACATCTTCAATCCTCTCCCATGGTTCACGATCAAAGTCCAAGACTGAGGCGACCGGATTGACACTCCTACCCTACTATTTAAATCCCCACATATGATAAAATGCACGTCCTTATACTTTTGTAATACATTGTCAAACACGTATCTAAGTTTGAAATGTCACAGTCTATTTCAGCCTGCTGGGACCAAGTCGAATTCTGAGGATGAACGTATGTGCATACTATAACAACATCATGTTTTGAAGTAATAACTGTTTTGAAATTTACAGCAAACAATGTTTGGTAGCAAACACTCAATCGGGTTTACAGTGCGTTCTTCTACTTCTAAAAACCATTAAAAATAAATCATTATAAAAAGTGCAAAACTCTTCGCATCTGGCCACATTACTGATCACCCATTGGGGCTAACATTTAGACCCTATGGCGCCCTAGGGCCCAAGCCAAAATCCAGAGGATCACAGATAATGTGTGGCCAGATGTGAAGAGTTTTGGGAATATGCCTCTAATAGTGGTATTTCTACACTTGGTTGCCTACTTTCAGTTTGTCTAATTTGGGGCAATTCTCTCACCCCCTTTTCAGTGGCCCTTCCTAGGACACACACACATTGTGGTTTGCGGGCGTTTATAGCGGCGTGCCCGCAGACATTGTGGTTTGGGGCGTTTATAGCTGCGCCAGTGACCCAGAGCACATTGTGGTTTGCGGGCGTTTATAGCCTCGCCAGTGACCTAGACGAACACGAAAATGGGAAGGGTCACTAGAGGGTAGAGAAGAACCAAATTAAGACTTTCCAAACCACACAAACAAGCACAAACCACCGCAGGCATATTCCCAACTTTACACTTTTTGGATTAATATATATACTGTGCAAACTGAAAGCTTTATAATTTTTTGATGTTTATGCATAATTGGGGGTGTTATTAAAATTGTTTTTATTCAAGCAGAATAGTTTAAAAGGTTAAACAACAACTGCGCTTTAAAGTACTTTTTAGTAGCTACTTTGTACAATATTCATATTAAAAGCTTAGCAAATTAAACACAAAAACACAGTTTTTTAATAATAAATTTTCTCTCACTGATCTATAAATAGATAATTTATTCAGGGAAGACAATTACTTTTATGCATAATTAAAGGGAGATAAATCACTTTCATTATCATTATCATTGTTTTGCTTATTTTGATTGTTAATGATTACTCTGCGCGTGCCTGAAGGCACAAATCAATACTCTGCAACCTGCTGCTAGGAACGGGAAAACCCGGACTCAAATAGGCCTCAGCGGGAAAACCCGAACCAAAATAGACCTCAGCCGCTAACCCGATCAATAGGCGAGGTTCGTTACGGACCGCGTGTGTCTGTCTGCCTGTCTACCTGTCTGTCTGCCTGTCTGCCTGTCTGTCTGCCTGTCTGCCTGTCTGTCTACCTGTCTGTCTGTGTCAGTGTCTGTCTGTGTGTTTGTGTCTGTGTGTTGAATGCGTGATCAAGCTGACCGGGCGTGTGTGGTTCTGAATAACTATTGTTAAGCTACACGGGGACAACTCCTATTTTCAAGTTACAAAACGTCTACGGAGTTGTTTCCCTTAACATATGCGTGCGTGAATGAGAGAGAGAGAGATAAACTGATTACTTAATTTTTTAATTGCCGTTTATATTCTGGTTTAAAAATGAAGGCCGAAGCAGGTACGGAGCTTATTAATATACTTTACAAGTTGGATTGGGAGAGAGAAGCCGATAAAGATCAGTTAAAGAACAGGTTTGAAGAATTAATTACTGATCTCTTTAATCGCATAGACATGTGAGAAAGTGTATTGGAAGCCATCAGTAAAATACCAGATTCTTGGCCTCAACCAGTTGTAAAGTTGTTTGCTATTTTAGTTGATAATATAGCTCCTGAAGATGTTAATCTAACTGTTTCTACTAGCCCTGAAGGAGTAGCTATTCGCTTTAGTGAAGATCGGGTTTTACAATTAGAAAAGACTATGAATAACAGCTGAATTTACAATTAATTTTTTATTTATTTTATATTAAAAAATGGCTGCCGAACTCAGTGAATCTGATTTAAAGAATTGTAATGAACTATTTGACGAAACAATGAAAGTGTTAAACATTGATTTAGTGAATTTGGGTTTGAGAATGATGTAAACAATATAATAAAAGATCATAGTGAACTATTTAAAGAAGCAATTAAAGTGATGAACATTGACTGTAGTGATTCAGAAAAAGCTAAAATATTGCTGGTGTATTGTGTGGTTAACGTGTTTTGAAGTGTTGCAACGCTTGGGTGAAGAATAAAAGCCCGTTTACTTACTTTTATATACATTTATTTTTTAATTTACGTAAATATTTTGAGTTAAAAAATAGCCTCACAAACGCGTCTGAGTTTGAAAACTGCCAGCCAGCGCACTGGTGAAAGGTAGTGACAAACAATTAATCAATATGTTTAGCGAAGTAGACATGGACATCATTAACCCCACAAATGTTCATGAAAGCGTAGCACATGCTATCTCTAAAATACCAGAGTCTCTTCAGATGGAGCCGCCAGTAAAAGTGCTGTTGGCCGTTCTGATTGATTATATAACCCCTGATGATGACGTTGGCATGGGAGTCTGGGTTTCAACTAAACAGAAAGAAGTTATTAGCTATCGCGACTTTAATTCCAACTGGGCTGACTACATGCTCACACAGTTTAACCATGCAAGCGAAGAAGCAAAGTTAAGGGGTTCTGGCTGGTCTGAAGGAACAGTCCTTGAAATCAAATGAAACAAACAAAGTTCTATCCTATAGTTGGCAATTCTTACCTTCCTCTCCCAAAAGAGTTAGTTTTAAAACGAGCAGTCTTAAACATAAAAAATCCTGACAACATGTGTTTTATGTGGTGTGTTTTAGCACATTTACATCCTGTTATAAAGAACGCAGAAAGAGTATCTAATTATGAACAATATAAGCAAGAGCTGAACTTTGATAACATAACCTTTCCAGTAAGTATAGAAAGTATATCTCAGTTTGAAGAGCAAAACAAACCAATCATGTAAGCGTATACACATGGTCTGTAGAAGCTGATCTAGTGCCTCTAAGGGTTTCTCCCAACGCCCCCACTTTAGGCGAACCACTTGACAAACATGTAGACTTGATTCTGTTTGCAGATAGTACAAAGAGTCATTATGTATTAATTAGAACAATAAGCAGACTTATGGCCTATACGTCAAAGAATCATACTATACAAGGGCTTTGTAGAAGATGTTTAGTTAGAATCCCCAGCTATAGAAGCAGCTGCCAGTCATAGAACTCATTGTAAAAGTTTGTAGACTGTGAAACCAAACTCCTTACACCAAACCGGGGTCTAAAGTTAGTTTTAAGATGTACACAAAATGCAGATGAGCCCGTACGTGGTTTATGCTGACTTTGAATCGCTCTTACCGCAGTACTATGGCCCACAACAGCAAGAACAAAAAACAACCTTATTAACCCACCATCAGATCTGTTCTTATGCGTTTATTGTTGTTAGGTCAGACGGTCAACACACAACACCTGAGATTTAAAGAGGCCCCAACGCAGCCAGCAGATTCTTAGAGCAGATGAAACAACTTCGCAATCAGTTATCCAACCAACTAAACCCTTTCAGACATTGTTATGACTCCTGAAGACCAAGAACGTTATGATTCATCTACACACTGTTGGATTTGCAATAAAGAATTATTAGGCAACGCAGTAAGAGACCACGATCACATTACTGGAAAGTTCAGAGGGGCTGCACGCAACAATTGTAATCTTCAACTTAAGGTTGACCCTAAGACATGGAAACTTCCTATCTTCTTTCATAACCTAAGAGGTTACGATTCTCATTTCATCATGCAAGCAGTGACTTCTGAATATAAGAGGTTACCTGCATTGCACAGTCTTCAGAAAAGTACATGGCGTTTACTCTGGACTCTTTATCCTTTATGACTCTGCCCAACATCTGATGTCTAGTTTAGATAAGTTAGCGGGATCTCTACAAGACTTCCAATCACTAAACAATACTTTGATCCCTCTTTAGTGCGCAAAGGAGTTTATCCTTATGAATACATGAACTTGTGGGATAGGTTTGACGAAGACTCACTTCCCCCTAAAGGCGCTTTCTTTTCTAGTCTTAGAGGCAAAGACATAACTGACTCTGAATATGAATACGCACAGAAAGCCTGGACAGAATTACACTGTGAAACGATGGGCGACTATCACGATCAATATTTATTGGCTGACGTGTGTTTATTGGCAGACGTCTTTCAGAATTACAGATCTACATGCATGAAACATTACAACTTAGACTCATCACATTACATCTCTGCTCCAGGGTTATCTTGGGACGCTTTCTTGAAGTCTACAAACATTCAGATTGACTTAATTTCTGATCTCCCCACACTTCAAATGATTGAAGACGGGCTGAGGGGAGGTTAGCATGGCCTCACATCCTTACTGCAAAGCCAACAACAAGTATTTAGACGACTATGACCCCACCAAACCATCCAACTATCTAATGTACTTAGACGCTAACAATCTGTATGGGTGGGCCATGAGTCAACCGCTTCCATTACGTAACTTCAGGATGTACACAGGGCATGGTACAAATAATATTCAAGGGCATTAAAATGGTTGGACAGTTTGACGTCAGATCAACAGTACGGTTTTATTCTAGAAGTAGACTTAGAATATCCTAAAGAATTACACGATCTCCACAACGATTACCCCCTAGCCGCAGAAAGATTAAAAATGAGCCCCACAGAACCGCCTAAACTTGTTCCCAATCTTCGCCACAAAACTAAATATGTGTGTCATTACAGACTCCTACAGTTTTACTTAAGACACGGACTGAAACTGACAGCTGTTCACAGAATCATTGCTTTTGATCAAGAGCCCTTTATGAGGCCATACATCAAGAAGAATACTGATCTTAGAACTCAAGCCACCGATGCTTCAGAAAAAGACTTCTTTAAACTGATGAACAACAGCTGTTTTGGCAAAACCATGGAGAACGTACACAATCGTAAAGATGTTAAATTAGTTACAAAAGAAAACCAAGCAATTAAGTTTGCCTCTAAACCTAACTATCAAGACTTTAGAAGATTTAACGACATCCTGGTTAGTATTATGATGAAGAAAAAGGATGTAAGTTGGACAAGCCGGTGTTTATTGGCTTTACTGTATTAGAGTTGTCAAAGTTATTGATGTTAGAATTTCTGTACGACTACTTTAAACCGTGGTACCCAGAAGCAAGAGTACTTTACACAGACACTGACTCTTTTATTCTAGACGTCCCACAGAAGACTTCTATAAGGATTTAGAAACTGAAGTAGCTAAAGGAGCTGATGGGTGGTACGACACATGCGACTATCTTAAAGGCAGTCCTTTACATTCAACGTGAACAAGAAAGTAATTGGAAAGATGAAGGATGAACTTAATGGGACAGTTATAAAAGAATATGTTGGTTTGCGGTCAAAGATGTATAGTGTTGCCAGCCAGACTTCTGTAATGAAGAAGGCTAAAGGCATAAGTAAAGAAGTTGTCAAAAAAAATATATCTCACGATAACTACAAGCAAGCCCTCTTTGAAAACAAAGTATTTCATCACACAAATGTTAATCTGCGCTCTACTATTCATCAAGTAAACACAACTGCCGTTAATAAGAAATCGCTAGTCTCTAACAATAACAAGAGAACTTACGTCAATCCTGAGTTCTCATATGCTGTAGGGCATTGGAGAACTTTAAAAGATTAACTTGACTGACTTGACTTGTACTTAACTTAAGAACCTAACAAGACTTAACTTAGGAACCTAACTAGTACTTATTTAAGAACATAACAAGAACTTAACTTAGGAACCTAACTAGTACTTAACAAGAACTTATAATTTACTTGTACTTTACTTGCACTTAACTTAAAAAGTACTTTCTATAACTAACTAACTTGTACTTATTTAGTTCTTAACTTGTACTTTATTTAGTTCTTAAAAACTATTACAAAGAAAATGGGTCTACTGCAGGAGGTTGCTCTTTTTTTGCAGAAGTTGGTTCTTCTTTTTTTACTGGCTTTGTGGGGGTTTGTGACTTTGCTGCTAAGTATGGCGTTAGACATTTGTATGCTAAAACTCCCCCACCAACAACAACAGCGGCAAATACATAATAATACATCTTATAGTTTTTTGTGATTGTGTTGTTGTTGTTAATTGTGTTGTTGTTGGTGGCGATGCTGTATTACTATCTAACAATTTTTGTTTTGTTGATTGGTTTTTTTTCTTAGTCTGTTCCATTCAGCCAGTTTACGCCCAGCCTCAACACGCCCAGGATTTTTAGCCTTAGTAACATTACTCACTTGTGGCACATTCACTTGCGGTACATTCTGCTCCTGCGGTACATTCTGCTCCTGCGGGCTGTCCTGTGGCGTCTTCTTGCTCATTTTTTTTATTGCGATTAAATTTAATATGATCAAAATTAATATGATTAAAAGTAATTAATCCCATGATGAATGGGCATAGCATCGTCCCAAATCTGTAATACATGTCACATGCAAGAGTTTTTTAGGGACTTGTTTAAAAACCGGATCTTGTGATAAGTCGTATTTTAAATCTTCTTCTGAATCAACTGGCGCCATCTTACTTACTAACTTGGCATATAAATTAATCATTGTCTGACCCACTGATCTAACCATTTTTGACCCTAGCTGCGCTTCGTACCTAGCGTAGTACTTCTCAACGTCTGATGTAGGCAGTTGCTGAATCTGTTCAATACTTAGTTCAACACCTAAATACTGTCTAGTTTTTCCGCACGCAGCCAGAGAGTATAATCTTTCTTTATGGCAGTTGTCTACGGAGTAGTCTGCTTGCTCCTCACACTTTAATAGTTCGTCACAATCCATTTAAAAGCAATAAAAAAATAATATAATACTTTTAAAACCATGAGTTTAACGCTGGTTAATTATGCAGTGCCTATCGTTGGTGTTTAGTTTATTCAACCCTTGCAAATGTTTGTTAGGGATAAAACCGCCCAACAGGGGAAAGATAGAAGATTCGCAAAACTAGTTGCAACTTTATTTTTAGCTTTAACAACAAAAGATTATTTGATTAAAAAGCACATAGACAGCCTTTCGTATTATGATTATTTTAATTATTTTTTAGTTAATAAAAAGATGAGTGAAAAAAAGATTATCAACACGATTTACCATTCTGCTGTCATTAGCGGTCTTAGTATAGGCTATAGTGTGTTAGCAAAAAAACATGTTTAGAATGAAGCCGGCTGACCTAGGAAGGTTAGACATTGAGGACGTTGTTAAGGTTATAGTTGTAATTACTGCAGGGATTGCGTCAAAGACTTTCTTGTTGCACAGGGGATTATCCAGAAAATATTAGTTCATAGAAAGATTAATTCATAAGAAAATAATTTATAAAAAGATGGCGGGAGTAGTTATGATGGTAGGAGGAGCTATTGTTAATGCATTGGCCTTCTCTGGAAGCAATTATATGTTTAGTAAATTGAGGTCCGATGAAGAGAGGAACGTCATAACAAGGCAATGGAAGATTTAGCAAAGGCAAGAGACGCTTACGAGAAAAGACGAATTGCTCACTTAGACTTTATTAATAAAAAGTTAAGAGAACAGGGACATGCAGAGCACACATTTACAGATGTTGATGAGGCAATGAATGAGTATTACTTAGTAACAGGAAAGAAGTTTCTAACATCGCCGCCGCCAGAACTGTCTGACTTTTATGAACCATCAGAAGAACAGAAAATAGCAGAAATTGGGTTTATATGTGGGTGCTATGGGAGCAATCATTCTTCTCGCATATTCAATCTAAAAAATAATTAAAATACAATTAAAATACAGTCCTTCTTATGGACAATACGAAGTACAAAATATATTATTCTCCTAAAGGTTATTGGAAAGGAAAGACTGCTATTGAAAAACTGAGTAAAGCTGCTAGAGTGTCTGAATCAGATGCAAAAGACTGGCTTTCAAAACAGGCAATTTGGCAAATATATCTGCCTGCCCCAAAAAGAATAATAAGGCCTAGATTTGTTAACTCAGTTCCTAATGACACCCACCAGATGGACTTGCTGTATCTTCCACATGATAAAGTTAGAAGTAAAAAGTTTAAGTATGCTCTAACAGTTGTAGACATGGCTTCAAGATACAAAGACGCTGAACCTTTAACAGATAAAAGCTCAACTGCTGTGGCTGTGGCTTTACAACAAATATACATGCGAGGCCCATTAAAGTATCCTAGGCTGATTCAAGTTGATGATGGAAAAGAGTTTAAAGGTTCTGTAAACCAGCTGTTTTTAAAACATCATGTTACAGTTAAGAGAGGGATCCCAGGCAACCATCGATCACAGGCCCTAGTAGAAAACTTTAATAAGAATCTACTGAACGCCTGTTTACCTATCAATATCACAGAGAAATTATGGACTCTACGAAGTACGCTACGAAGTCCACTACGAAGTACAGAGAGCGTAACACAGAATGGGTTAGGAGATTGCCAGCAGTCTTACGTGCCATGAACAATGAAGAATTTAAAGCAACAGGCCTTAAACCAGTGAATGCGATTAAATTAAAAAAATTAGCATTACTGAAGATGTGCAGGGGACTCAAAAACTCTTGCCATTTGGACTAAAAGTAAGATACTTGTATGCTCCTGGAGAGGCAGAAAGGCGATGTTAGAATTAGAGCCACAGATCCTATATGGAGCGTAGATGTATATGAAGTTGAAAGAATCATGAAAACAGACCCTCCCGTGTATTATTTAAGAGAAACTCTCTCTTCTAGCGGTGCTACTACGTCTAAAAGGCCCGCCCCTAAAAGATCGTTTTTCGTGAAGAGCTGCAAGTTGTCCCGCCAAACACAGTTAGTTAACAAAAAAAAATAGTGTTTATTTTTTGCTAAACTTATTTTTTTTTAGCCTATTTTGGTTTTAACTGATCGTGTGTTTGTTTTTCAATGTTCTGTTTAATTGCATCAGTGTCTACCTGTCGTGAAGTAAAAGTCTTTCTCCACTCCTTTTGAAGTTCAATTTTCTGTCGTCTGTAATCCTCGCCATCAGCCATAAGCTTCTGAAATTCTTCGTCTGTAATGTTTTCATCCTGTAATGATTTGCTTATTCTTAATCTTAATGAGCAAAGTTTTGCTGATGCTAGGGCAACAATGGCAGTGTGCTTTTGTAATTTAGGAGTTAATTTTTTTAAACAGCGCTTACAACCATAGACATAGCACCTAACCCTAACCCGAGACCTCCTAATGCTAAAGAGGCTGGCGCTCCAACCCCAGTAGCTAAAAGAGCAACACCAGACCCAGCGCTTACGCTAGCTACAGCTGATGAGCCAGTAATTACATAAGAAAGATTATTTAAAGCTTTAGCATATTTTTTTCCAGTAACTCTATACTTATCCAAGTCACTTTCTTTTCCTTTTGAAGTTCAGTTATTTGCTTTAACCTAAACTGTTGAACCTCCATTTTTAAATAAGATTATTTTATTAATTAATCTTGTAAATATCTCCTTAGTAATCCTTCTGGCAGCACTTCACTAACAGAGTAAAACGCAATAAAATTAACATACTTAATGAGAATAAAGTCGAGTTACTGTTAGTTTTGTCTTTGTCAACCATCACAGTAACCTTGTCAGATGATACATGGGTGTTTATTTTGTCTCCGTTTTTAGTAATTGCAATACCGAACTTAAGAGGAGCATCCAAGTTTTCAGCCTTTATTTGTATGCCTCTGATTAGCGTATGTTCTGGCAAACTAGGATCACCCTCCCTCGGAGTAATAAATAAGCGAAAAATCATTGTCATTTGCCTAGGTAGTGATTCTAGTTTTGGGGTAAATTCTAAGCCGACGGTTTCATTCCCCACTTCAGCGGACTTCTTTCTCTGTAGCATATATTCAGAACCCTGCCAAGTTATTTCAATCTGTTTTTTTGTTGTGTTCCTGGAACCAGGCTAACAAAAATGGGCCCTTCATTCAAAGCCTTCTAAAATTGTTCTTCTTATCAAAGTATACATTGGGGTTTCGTAGTTCAAACTTTAAATTCCAAGCAATTTCAGGAAGTAACATCCAAGCATTCTCTCTTTTATAAAGTTTGTATTCATGTTTGCCAAAGTCGTTTGCTCTTAATTTCTTATCTCTTCTAGGGTAGGATGCTGCTGTCGTTTTTTGTCTTCAATTTCTGTTCGTTTGTAAACCCCATCATCTGTGTACTCAAATCCGTAAACATTTCCTGGCACTCCTATTAGATCAAACTCAGTTGTGTCTGCTAGGTCTTTTAGCTCTACTGCAGTGCATTTAGGAGCTAGCTCCACTTTTGATTCTGGCCCTCGAGACATTCTTTTTATAATATTAAAATATAATAAACAAATTGTTATAAGCAATCAATAATAAACAATCTACAATAAACAAACGTATTGAACTGGGGGTCAGTCCGTAAGCATAGTTAGCGTGCTTAGATTTTTCTAACTGCTCTTTTATTTTTTTTAGCTCATCTTTGTCCCTTATTATATAATTTTCACTTAAACATTCTTCAAAACTATCTTTGTCCTTAGTGTAAAATAATACAACCGATTTTAACTGCGATCGAAAGTCTTTTAAGACAGCATTGTATTTCTGAGTTAAGAGCCACACAGAAACTAATGCGTGACGGCCGCTAAAGGCTAGCTTTGACAGAGCTTTTCTTTTTTTAACAATGTCTTGTTCAGCCGAACAGTCATCAATAATAAACAGTGTTTCAGTTCCCTCAAATAGCCTATAGTAATGCTCTAAAACAGTCGCTTAGCTTGTCGCTAGGATCAACTAAAATATATTCTCGTCTGTCCAAATAAACTTCCTTCTTTGTAAGACTTGTTGTGCTTAATGGTTGTGCAGAATATAACAATGTGTTCGTAATGAAACCTGTATATGTTTGTAACAAATCAAGTACGAAGACAGTTTTCCCACACCCAGTAATCCCGCAGATAAGAGAACAGTGCGGATCTTTAGGAGGAAACTTCAAGCTATCCATCTGTTTTTATTAGAATATTTCTTCTGCATTTTAATAAGCCGCGTCTTTTAGCCTGTTTTCTTCAATGTTTAACTGAGCATCCACAAACCATAAAAAAATGCATTTTTATTGGCCGTTTCCATCTGCTTTCTTGTGAATATTTATTTTTATACCATCTTGCCCTATCTTACTCCACTTCCAAACATATCTTTTTGTCAAATGTGATCTAAAAATCCAACCACAGCCCATATTTAGTTATCAAGTAGTCTTCGAGTCTTACATCATAAAGGCGAAGTTTTTTTACATACACGATCAACTGCAGGATCTCTTTGCCTACCTCCAGCGAATAACTTTCTTATTTCATCAAAGTGTTGGTGAGGTAAAAGTCCGCGCCCTGAATACAGCTGATCAGACTTGCCATTTATTACACAGTCAACCTTCTCAATTTTTGGATTATAAAACGCTTCTGTTTCTCTTTGAAAAGGAGTTGTTCCTTCAGTAAACAAGAACAAAATTCCTTTTAAAGACTTCAGAGACTGATTTAGATGTATGTTCCAGAGAGTGTCTCGCTTGTTTCTATTTTCTGTAGTGGAGTGTACAACTCTTTCATAATAAATAACCGTTTTTACTTTTATACTGGGTTAAGATTATTCTGGCCAGTTCGGGGTTAGTAACACATCAAACTCAAGAGAGATGTCACTAACCGCGTATTTAGCTAAAGGATCTTCAGACAGAACGACAGAACCGCTAGGATTAAATGTCAGATGATAAGTAAGTTTTTCTTTTAGTGCGCCTTGGTAATATGGCATATGCGTCTTTAACAGTTCAAAATCTAGAGGGATGCAGAATCTGTTGCCAAACGCTTCTGCTACTGCCTCATCTTTAACATCATTCTTTGCATCCCCCGCTTTAAGCCTATGCTTGAGGGCGTTTGGGCTTTGTATTCCCTGATAAACTTTCTCTTTTCTTTCTTTTTTAGGCAGCCATAGATCAGAATAGAGGGTAAAAATGTCTGCCTCGCCCAGTACAAAAACGTCTCTACCCTCCAGTTTGATTGCAATATGATTAACGATAGCTCTGCCTAAATTAGCAACAACAGTATGCATTAGGATCTGCCGATGTAATATCTATTTTAAATGATAGTTTAGCAGTGCCTGGCATTATAACATCGTCAGCGCCAAGATCGGGGAACTTAACTATTAAATCTTGTCCAGGCTCAACTGTTGATGGAGTATTTACACTAATTTACAGTCTGCCTTATACCTTTTACGCCATGGGGTTCCTTCTCTTTTCTATATGGATCGAGGTCACAACCGTATGAGTTCATTTTTTATAAAACAAAAAAGAATATAAATAAAAAATATGGATGAAGATTTTGACCCGATTGATCCTATTGAAGAAGAAGATGAAACAGAACTGGGCCCTTCATTGCAAGAAGAGCTTGAAGGAGCAGGTTCTTTACTCCCTAAGCAACGTCAAGAACTATTGCGAGAAAGAATTCAATCATTCTATAGAAGCATAGGACGAGAGCTGCCAGGCGTGCTTGATCCTAACGATTTTGAGGAAGATGGCGGGCATTTGTATATAAAAACTGGTGCAGGAGGCCGTGTAAAAGCTACTTCAATGCAAAACCCAAACAAGTTTTTAAAACTAAGCACAATAAGGCGAAAACTCCCTATTGCGAAGGCAGAACAATTAAACCTTTTAGAGCTTAGAGCCAAAGCCGTTAGTCATTTACAGAACTTGGAGCTGGGGGTGCCAACACAATCTGAAATACAAAACATACCTCTTCAAGATTTAAATCAACAGCAGATGAACTAATAGCAGAAATTGAAACGAGTTTAAGTGAGGAGACAGTCAGAAAAACATTAGCAACAATTAATGATCCTCCATTGCCTATGCGTGACCTCCAGGGTCTTAAGGCTGCTTTTACAACAATAGAGAAGAACTAATGCTCAGCACAGCAAAACTTAGTAAGCTAGAGAGAGAGATAGAAGAAGAAAAAAATAAGCTGGCTGATAACAATTTAGGGCAAGAAGAAAAGGCTAGAATACAGCAGAAAATACAGAAGTTAATGGGCTAAAGGGAAGGGCAGTTTAAACGTGATTTCTATTCTCAGAGGAAATCTAGAATCTCAAACAACCAGATTCAAAGAAACTATAAAGAGAATACTTCATGAAAACACTACACTGGCAGAAAGAATAAGGATTCTGTTCAGAGAAGAGGGGATTTACAGTAGTTAGTATATTAATGGCTGTTGGGTTTGCTATCTCTACACTTGTTTATGCTTTAACAGGTGGTGCGCCAACAGGGCCAGTAGCTCCTCCAACACCTCAGCCTGGTAAAAGTTGGATTAGAAAACAATTGCATCATCTAGCAAACCTATTAAAGAAGTTAGCAGCCAAAGCGCTTGATGCTCTGCCTGGCATAAATAGGCAGTGTTGTTAGTTGGGTTTTGTCTACTATAGGCAAAGTTGCTGGTTATATGGCCGACCATCTGTGGACGTTAGGAGTGCTAGCTGCTGGATTAATTTTTAGTGAAATAAAGTATGGCTAATCCAGTAAAAGTTAAAAACACAACAAGGGCTGTCTTTTCGCTAGTATGACTGTCAGTGTGAGGTAGATCAACAGGTGGCGTGCTTTCTGGGCTGCTTTCTGGCTGTGGGCGCTTATAACTGGATCTCTTTCTTCAGGGCTAGGTACTTTCTTTAAATGGATGGAGCAGGCCTTGTGTTTAAGCATTTATTGGGCCCTAAGTCTTGGTCATCTCCAGCTATGAGAATTTCATTGTTATAATTCTGTATTATGCCAATCTGTAGTCTAAGGTCAGAGGCAGCATGTAATAATCCATAGCCTACAACAAAGTCAACCTTTGACCTAGCATGTGCAAGAACATCTTGATACCTTTGTATGCTGGAAGGCAAATCAACAGCAGAGTTAATGGCATCTTCTAAATTGGCTAAAAAATTGTTTTCTGGCATCAAAGCCTGTAGATTGATCCACTATGCTAGACTTGGTCTGTGCTTGCGCCCCTAATACACACTAAACGTATGTCCTTATGGAGTCATTGAGCCTTTGCACGCCTGGCATTGTTAGACCTTTACTTTTATCTAAGATAAATGTTGTCCAGGCATTAGGGTCTTTTTGTTCTATGGATCCCAATCGAACTTGTTTGTCTGGTTGAAAAGAGGGTGGCCAGGCCAGTATCATAAGTATATTCTCTTTTGTGCCCCACAAATACAATGTGCCTAACCCATGATTGCGGTCTAACTTTTGTTTAAAATCAGTTGAAGGATCAATGTTAAAATTCATTGCAGATTCTTTCATATGCATTATTGTCCATTGGGCTTTTAAATGGATTAAAAGCGTTGTCGTTAGGGAGGACTACATTTAGTTCAGTTAGTATTCGTCTGTACTGGTAAATAAACATTAAAGTTATATACTGACCTTACTAAAAGATTAGGATGGTTTTAAATGGTTTGCATATGAAACACCACAGCCAGTAGTTGCGCAGTAAATGGCAAAATTTAACTGATTCTGGAAAAAAGCCATAGGGTGGGATGACCATGCTGATGGCACTCTATTCATTCTTTATTGGCGGATTTAAATATCTAGTTAGCGGGTTTACAAGTCTAACTTGGAAGCCGTATGATCCATCTACTGCAATGGTTAAATTGCTGAAGTCTAAAGATTTGGGGTTATAAAACGCTCCTACATTGTAAGTAACATGTTCAATATATTGAAAAGCTACCATTTTTAAATTAGTTTTTAAATGGTTTTTTAAAATAGTTATAAAAAAGATGTACATCTATATAACCAAGCAAAACGAGCGTGTGTTCTTAACGTACCCAATTGAAAATAGACGCGGTGATTGTAGGGTCGCCCTTAAAGAAATTGGGTTTAAAGTAAAATGGGTTAACATATCTGAAAAAGCTAAGAATAACTGGGTGGATATTAAGGGCGGGCAAGGCAAGCTATTAAAACGTTTAAAAATACCCGATGGTTACTACAACTTTTGTTCTTTAAGAGAAGTATTTAGCAATTTTAACATTATGTAAAAATTAATGAAGCAAATCTTATAATTACTATGAATTTTCCAGAACTTAAAGAAGAAAGGGAGTACGTTTTTCCTAGAAGCCTTGCTCGAATTTTAGGCTTTTATGACGGCGGTGAAACGTATCATATTAAAACGCACATGTACTTAGAAAGCGGACTTTATGAAGTAGAGCGTCCGATTTTTCTCGTAAACTCAGTTTTGTATGTTCATTTACAACAGTTAAAAACAAATACTAATTTGTTTAATGGCTATCCATCTACAATTCTCCAAGCACTGCATCCAGTTAAGGCAGGGTTTTGCGATTACAGTTATATAGGTTTGGTGGGGACAGTGAATTTAAAGACTTAATTGAGGGTTCTTTGAATTCATTGGATGTAAAAATAGCTAACCAAAATGGAGAGCCAGTTGTTTGTTCTAATTTATTAATGGTGCTTGAGGTGGAGGAGCATATTGGAAGAGTAAGAAGGACTCAATCCCCGGGCGTTAATTTTATTTGCCTGAAGAGAATGTAAATATGTTTGTTCACGATCACCAAATCTTATCTAGCACGCAAGCCCCCGTTTCAGTGTGTTAATTTTGTCAAATATTTAGAGGTTTTGGGGTGTTAATTTTTTGTGAAACAGGTGTTAATTTGGTCAAAACTGACATGAGATGGACGTGACTTGGATTGTGAAAAGGGGGGTTTCGTGCAAAATAAGATGGGTGAGCTTGAACGAACATATTTACATTCTCTCTTTACAAGAACGATCACGCCTCCTGATTTTCTACCAGGGCCTATCTGATGTGCAGTAGCGAAAAAGCAATCATGCATTTGAAAGACATCACTGAGAAAGGAACCTGTATCAACGAAAGTCTCTACTAGACAAACTACATCAAACTTGCTGACATAATTTACAAAACCTTGTTCTTTGAGGCGGGCCACAAGCCCACCTATGTTCCACGTCACCACCCTCAGGCAGCACTCAGTCGTCTTTGTCGTCGTTTGTCGCTACATCACCGTCTTGGACGGCCTGGCCACATCCCTATCTGCTGCAGGTGGGTGGTGGTCCCTGATGTGATGATGCGCCGTGTACCATTGCCCCGCGTAGTGTTGCCTCGTGAAGCGCCGCCCTGCCCCGTCCACCTCGCAGCCCATGAGAAGGAGTATACGGCCCTTCGTGTCGATCTCCAACTCAGGAGGGGTGGCCCACGCCAAAGCCCCGTGGTGTGCGACTTGGCATTGAAACAGGACGACCAGCCATCTCCCTGTCGAGTGGGTCCAGTTCCGTGACATCAGGGAGGGGTTCGTCTCGACGTGATTGTGTGTTGAGTAC